>JAUKPS010109032.1:0-117912 GCA_032273165.1 Chlorellidium tetrabotrys
ATGAAGGCCGCTTCTCGGTAGACGTCTCACCCGGCTGATCTATACTTAAAGAAACAAGGATGTTTCTTATGCGTCAGCACTTTTATGGGCTCACAGTCGTACTCATTGCCTTCAATATTTTTTGCGCCTTCATGTGGCCCACGGGTTTGTGGTCGCTTGTTGTTATCGTTCCATTTCTCATTATTGGCTTCAACGACGCTCTTCAAACTCGCCAGGCCATCCGTCGTAACTTTCCGGTGCTGGGAAATTTTCGCTATCTCTTAGAAATGATCCGACCAGAAATTAATCAGTACTTCATTGAGAGTAATACCGACGGAGCCCCCATCAATCGCGAGAACCGTTCAGTGGTTTATCAGCGTGCGAAAAAAGTCACGGATACTATTCCCTTTGGAACCCAGCAAGATGTTTACCGCGAAGGTTACGAGTTTGTGGGCCACTCCATGCGTCCCTTGCACGTGGACCCAGCTTCTTTGCGTGTCACCGTCGGTGGGCCACAGTGCACGCGTCCTTACGATGCTTCTATTTTTAATATTTCGGCCATGAGCTACGGTTCACTTTCTCAAAATGCTTTGCTTGCTCTTAACGGCGGTGCAAAAGATGGTGGCTTTGCCCACAACACGGGCGAAGGCGGTTTGTCCTCTTGGCATCTTGAAAATGGTGGCGACATCATTTGGCAAATTGGGACGGGCTACTTTGGATGCCGTGATGATAAAGGAAACTTTCATCCGGAACTCTTCGCACAAAAAGCCGGCAATGTGTCTGTGAAAATGATTGAGATCAAACTCAGTCAGGGTGCCAAGCCTGGTCACGGCGGTATTTTGCCAAAAGAAAAACTCACGGAAGAGATTTCGAAAATTCGTAACGTTCCCATGGGCTTTGATGTTATTTCTCCTCCGGGACATTCGGCGTTTAGTACACCCGTGGAGCTGTTGCAGTTTGCGCAACGTTTGCGCCATCTCTCGGGCGGCAAGCCGATTGGACTTAAACTTTGCATCGGCCGCGAAGAAGAATTCATTTCTCTATGTAAAGCGATGGTGGAAACAAAAATCTACCTTGATTATATTTCTGTCGATGGTGGCGAAGGCGGCACGGGTGCGGCCCCTCTTGAATTCTCAAATTCAGTTGGGATGCCGGGCATAGATGCCATCGTTTTTGTGGTGAATGCTTTGCGCGGCTTTGGTCTTAAGAATCATATTCGCGTTTTTGCCTCCGGCAAACTGACCACCGCTTTTGGTTTGATTCGTTTGATGTCTCTCGGCGTAGATGTCATGTACGCCGCCCGTCCTTTCTTGCTCGCCCTGGGTTGCATCCAGGCCCTACGCTGTAACACCAACGAATGTCCTACCGGTGTGGCCACGCAAGATCCGCGCCTCACTAAAGGTTTGGTGGTGAAGGACAAGCGCACCCGGGTGAAGAATTTCCACGGGCAAACACTGAGAACTGTGGCCGAAATCATCGGGGCCATGGGCCTTCATTCCCATCGTGAGCTGCGTCCTGAGCATCTTCGTCGTCGTGTTTCTCAGTTTGAGGTGAAGAGCTGGCAGGATTTGGTGGAATGGGTACCCGAGGAAACTTGGCTACATACACCACCTGTTCGCTGGTCCAAGAAGTGGAGTGACATCACCTCGAGCCATTTCTAAGCTTGTTGCAAAGCATTACGAAATTGTAATTTTAAACAAGAGGACAAGGGCCGATCGAGCTGGGTAAAAATAGAGCTAACAAAGGTAGTTCCATGCTTTCACTCTTATTTGCCCTTATTTTTACCACTCAGGCCCGTGCGTACATGGTCATCAGTGATGTGGACGACACCGTAAAAATTACGAATTCTGGTAGCACAACTCAAGCGGCGTGGAGTGGTCTTTTTAAGAAAGATGTTTTCCCAGGAATGCCTGAAGCCTACCGTGCCTGGTCAGCGGAAGGGGCCCAACTCCACTTCGTGACCGCTTCACCCACTTTGATTCGCTCTAAAATCAAAGAACTTTTGACCCACTACCAAATCCCTGTGGCCTCGCTCACTTTGCGTGGCAATCTCTTCGAATCGAAGCTCCATTACAAAGTCCGTGAGATTTCTAAAATCATGGACCGTTTCTCCTCGGAAGACGTGATTTTGGTAGGTGATGATGTGGGCCAGGATCCGGAAGTGTTCGCAGCTCTTAAAGAGAAATACGGCGCGCGTGTTTTGGTATCCTACATTCGCCCCGTCCGGGCTCGTGAAGCTTTGCCAGGAATTATTCCTTACGTAACAGCTTTTGATATCGCCAGTGAGGAACGTGCTCAGGGCCGCCTGAATTTCATCGAAATGAGCCGCATCACTTTGGCGGTTGTGAAGGGTGATAAGACAAAACTCTTCCCGAGATTCGCCTGGTGCCCACTTGAAATCGATGACACCGGACTTCCGACAGACTCTTCCAGTGAGTTGGGTGCAGAAAAAGTCGAAATTTTCATCGAAACCCTTTGCCGAGAAAGACAGTCGGATTCTGAAATACTGCCCTAGCTGATTCGTCCCTGGTAGAATGGAACTTCATCTCGAGGAGTTCCGCACCATGGATTTGCAGCACCTAATTGCCCAAGAAGATCTCATTCGTCGTCGTCACGAATTCAAGCGTGTGTTTTTTTATCGCGTGTGTGGAGCGGGCATGGGCCCAGCTGCAGTGTTGATGAAGCAAGCGGGCCTGCATGTTGAAGGCGCAGACAGTGCATTCTATCCTCCCATGTCGACTTACCTTGAGAGCACCGGCATTCCACTTCACAAACTTGAAGCGGCCACACCTGAGATGCTGCGCCAGTTTGATTTGATTGTTGTTGGCAACTCACTTTCTGGAAAATCAGAACAAGCCCGCATGCTCGAGAAGACCGGCGTGCCGTTTACTTCTTTCCCAGCTGCCCTCGGTGCTTTGGTTTTAAAAGAACGTCAGGTTATCGGCGTCTGCGGAACTCACGGAAAAACCACCACCACCTTCTTCCTCACACAAATGCTCGAGAACTTGGGCCAGAAACCCGGCTATCTCGTGGGCGGCATCATCGATGGCCGCGATCCTGCTCGCTTGGGCGAAGGGAAATACTTCCCGATTGAAGGCGATGAGTACGACTCAGGTTACTTCCACAAAATTTCAAAATTCCGTCTCTACGAATTGAAGCACATGATTCTCACGTCGCTTGAGTTTGATCATGCGGATATTTTTTCGAGCGTGGAAAAAATTGAAGATGAATTCCGCGATGTGATTCCTAAGCTCAAGGGCCAGATCATCATGAATCTGGAATACAAATCATCACAAAAGCTTTGGAACGATTACCTGGGGAGCACTCCGGCGAAGTCTTGGGTCAGCTATGGCCCGGGCGCTCCTATTGGCCCGCATGATGTGATCACCGAAGAAAACGGTTCACGTTTCTCACTGACTTTAGGCGATGAAGATGTGGATTTTGAAACCAGTGCCGTCGGTATGCATAACGTGCTCAACGTCACTGCCTGCCTCGCGTTCTTGTACGGTGAAGGATTTAAAATTCCTGAATTGCAGAAGGCCGTGAAAGAACTCGGCATGGTGAAACGTCGCCAAGAAGTGCGCGGCACTTATAAAGGCGCTACGGTCATTGATGACTTTGCTCACCATCCACGCGCTATCACCGTGACTCTCGATGCCATCCGTGCGCGCTTTAAAAATCGTCGCATCATCACAGTCTTTGAGCCGGTGTCAGCGACGGCCCGCTCAAGCATTTTTCAAACGGAGTTCCGCGACAGTCTTGCGGGCGGTAGTGATGAAGTCATTATCGCTAAGCCGGATCTTGCCACAACCGCATTGGGTGGCTCAGATCTCGATGGCGTGAAGCTCGCGGCAGAAATTCAATCCATTCACAAACGTCCCGCTCAATGTGTGTCGACACTCGCGCCTTTGCGTGCGGCCATCGACGCCACGGTGAAGAGTGGGGATGTGCTGGTGATTCTCTCTAACCGAACATGCCTCGGCCTGTGGGAGTCTGACTTTGTTCAGGCCCTTAAGTAGTCTTCTTGCCGCCATCATGGTTCTGACGACAGCGCAGTCCTGCGCTTCGCCGCTCAGTCCTGCTTCGCAGGCAAGTACACTGGCGCAGTATCACAAACTCTACGATGCTCATCGCAAAGAGATGTGTCCGGCCGGTCTAGAAGACGAATTCAATCGCTTACTCAAAAAATTCCGTGGCCATGGTCACTGGGTGCCAGAGCTCGCTGATGATGTAGATTATGTGACGGTAGAAAAGCTTTTGCCCGAGATGGAAAAGAAGCTGAAGTGGATTCAAGAGCAGCGCGCTCTTTTGATGAAAAAGAAAAAACTTCCAGGAGCGACAGTCACTGACAAAGTGGAAGCAGATTTAAAACTTCTGCTGAAGCACAAATACGTCTGGGAAACCTCGCCGGACGAAAATACCCGTCGCCAAGCGGCCGAAGCCTCACTCAAGACCTTGGTCAAACTGCGTGCTGATTGGAAAAAGCTTCTCACCACGCTGAACTATTTAACGAATTATTCTTTCCCAGTGGATCATCTTAAAAACCGCAAAATTTACGATGAGTTTCGCGATCGCTCGGAGCCTACGTCAAAGCAGATTTCCAATTACGCTTTCTTCTATCGCCGTCTGTTAGAAGATGGGGCCTACAATCCGGATCATACCAGCAGCGATTCTTGGCTGCGAACGACGCTGGACACTGTCCATCTCGAGATCGAGCGTCCCATGGTGGTGGTGGAAGAGGATTTGCGCTACGACTTGGAGTTTGTTCTCGCTCGTTTGCGTAAAGAGCTTGAGCGCGGCAAGAGTTCCTTGGTGGCCCGGCTAGGGGAGTGGGAAGAGCGTACGTCAAAAGCGCTGCAGTTTTATCGCGATCTCATTGAGCCAGAAAATCGCGCGAAGTCCCGTGCGTTGATCAAAGAAAAAAATCAGGCCACACTTCAACTCAAAGAGTGGGTGGCGAGCCATCAGGCGAAGAGTTGGCTGTGGTGGAGTCGTCAGAACGAAACCATGAAGGCGCTCTATTCCATTGAGACGATTCTTTATAATGAAGTCGGCAATGTGGATGAAGAAGAAGCGCTCGAGCGTCTCGATGTCGCGCAAGTCGTGGTGAACCGCAAAGACGTCCCGTTCTATCGCACGCTCGATCCGATTCAAGAGATCTATCCTTTACTGCGTAAAGACCTCTCAGAGAAAGAAATCCAATCAGAAGACTGGCTGAATATTCTCTATCGTCGTGGGGAATTCTCGTTCACCTATTACTATATGCCAGGTGCCGTGAAGGCTTTTTGTCCAGACATGTCACCCACCGGTAAACGCCTCCAGCGAGAGAACCTTGAGATTGCTTTGTCGCTCTTACGCGAACCACGTAAAGACTTTAAGGCCTTGCGCTACTTCTCACGGGCCTCCATGCCTGGGCGGATTAACATGGCGAGCGTGTGGGACGACTATCAGCGCCTGCCGGAACGGCCGGGTTTAATCGTTGTCGGGCAGGATAAGCTCCGTGCCCAGCTCAAGAATAACGAGCTCAATTATCTCTATCAGTTCAATGATCCACAGGGTGAGCCTTACCGCGTTTATCAGAGTGGAAATAAAATCTATGTGGCCCGCTCCATTGAGGGTCAATGGGTGTTTTACTCGTGGAGAAACCCCCATTACTTCATCTATTTCGGTTTAAAGAAAACTCCTACAACTCTTAAGTGATTTCCCTTTGCCACTCCTCGCTTAAATAGGTATAAAAACGCGCCTTAGACTAATAATTGTTTAGACCCGCGCGAGGAGTTCCCCATGTTGAAAGACTTTTTGTTCACCTCTGAATCAGTGACTGAGGGCCATCCGGACAAGATCGCCGACCAAATCTCGGACGCTGTTTTGGATGCCATGCTCACTCAAGATCCTAAGTCGCGCGTTGCTTGTGAAACTTTGATCACGACGGGGTTGATCGTTGTTGCTGGTGAGGTCACCACTAACGCGAACGTCAACGTTAACGAAATTGCTCGCGAAACTGTTCGCAAAATTGGTTACGACCATTCAGACAAAGGTTTCGACGCCACCACATGCGGTGTGACTGTCGCTCTTGGCAAACAATCACAAGATATCGCCATGGGTGTGAACGAAGGCGAAGGCACGTACCTTGATCAAGGTGCTGGCGACCAAGGTTTGATGTTCGGCTACGCAGTTAACGAAACGGCGAGCTACATGCCAGTTACTATCGATCTTTCTCACCAACTCGCTAAACGTCTTACAGACATCCGTAAATCTGGGATCGCCAAAGACTTGCGCGCTGATGGCAAAACTCAAGTGACCGCTCAGTACGTTGACGGCAAACTCAAGCGTCTCGATGCTATCGTCGTATCAACTCAGCATGCAGAATCTATGACCTTGAAACAGGTTCAAGAAGCTGTGATGGAAGAAGTGATTAAGAAAACTGTTCCTACTCACTTGATCGACAAAGACACTAAATACTTCATCAATCCAACTGGTCGCTTTGTTATCGGCGGACCAATGGGTGACTGTGGTCTCACTGGCCGCAAAATCATCGTTGATACCTACGGTGGTCACGGCGCTCACGGCGGCGGCGCTTTCTCAGGAAAAGATCCTTCGAAAGTGGACCGCTCAGCTGCGTACGCTGCTCGCCACATCGCTAAGAACGTGGTGGCCGCTGGTCTTGCTGAGAAAGCTCTCGTGCAAGTTGCTTACGCCATTGGCGTCGCTAAGCCGATGTCACTTTTGATCGACACTTTCGGAACTGCGAAAGTTGATGAGATGAAGTTGCAGGCCGCGATCAACGAACTCTTCGACATGCGTCCGAAAGCTCTCATTCAGCGCTTGAACCTCTTGCGCCCGATCTACTCAACCACAGCGGCTTACGGTCACTTCGGCCGCAAAGGCAAAGCGGGCGAGTTCACATGGGAAGAGACGGATATGGTTGAGAAGCTCAAGGCTTTCTTCTAGACTGTAGTTAAGAGAACAATAGGTAAGGGGCCCTTATGGGCCCCTTTTTTTTATGAGCGAAATTTATTTCTTAATCCGCCACGCGCCCTTTTGGGGAATTCCCGTGCTCATTGTGGCCGCAGAATTCGCCTATCTCTTTTGGCTGCGGAAGAAGAAAACAAACGTCAAAATCTGTATTCTTTTCATGCTTATTTCGTCACTCGCCCTCGGCTGGTACTTCTACGCCGGCGGCCCGGATAAAGCTGTGCGAAAATTCATGAAATGGCATCGCTCACTCGAAATATAATCAATACTTACATAGTGTCCAAAAATTGACACAACCTCTCGGGTACCGTTAGCATATTGGCAGGAGGATCTATGGACGATCTTAACTTTCTGCAACGCAGCTTCGATCAGGCCCCGACCGCACCTTTGGTCATCGTGGAAGACGACAACCTCCTGGGGCTCACGCTTAAAAAATATCTCGAGCGTACTTTCGGTTTGAAGGTGCTGCTCTACACTTCATCCGAAGACTGCTTGGTGGAATTCACCAAGAACCACGACCCGAAATCTCCCTTCTTCTTGCTCGCCGACATCTCTTTGGGCCAAGGTTCAGACGGATTGTTGTTGATCGATATCTTGAAAGAGCGCGGCTTCACCTTCACATCGGTGGTGATGACGGGCTTCGCGAGTATCGAAACGGCGATTGCGGCCACCAAGCGCGGCGCTTTCCACTATCTCACAAAGCCTTTTGAGCTTGATGTGCTCAAGCAGCTCGTTTTCAACGGTTTCCGTGAACGCTTGGGCATTGAGCTCAACGGCGTGACGAATTCTGGCGAAGAAGCTGGCGGCCCGATGCGTTCAGGTCGCGCGGCTCGCCCAATGATTCCTCAACTCAAGCTGGAACGTCCGATTGCTGAAGACATGTTCTACGGCATGGTTGGCCGTTCACAAGCGATGAAAGAAGTTTTCGAGCGCATTAAAAAAGTCGCTAAGTCAGATTCGACGGTTTTGATCACCGGACCATCAGGTACCGGTAAAGAATTGGTGGCGAACGCCATTCACAAACTCTCAAACCGCGGTGCCGCTCCTCGTGTGTCGGTCAACTGTGGCGCGATTCCAGGCGAGCTTCTCGAATCAGAACTCTTCGGTCACATCAAAGGTGCTTTCACCGGCGCCATCAGCAATCGTAAAGGCCGTTTTGAACTCGCTCATCAAGGTACTCTATTCTTGGATGAGATCGGCGATATGCCTTTGCTCTTGCAAGTAAAACTCTTGCGCGTCCTTCAGCTGAAACAAATTGAGCCGGTAGGATCTTCGGAAGCGGTAGATGTAGACGTGCGCATGGTCGCCGCCACTCACCGTGATCTTGAACTGCAAGTGAAAGACGGGCGCTTCCGCGAAGACTTGTTCTATCGCTTGAATGTGATTCCCGTAAAACTTCCGGCTTTGAAAGAGCGCCGCGAAGACATCCCACTTTTGATCAGCTACTTCCTCGACCGCTTTACGTCGGCCGACCGCTCAAATGAAATCAGCTTCAGTCATGAAGCGATGGATTTGATGATGAGCTACGACTGGCCAGGGAACGTGCGTGAACTTGAAAACGTCATCGAGCGTTTGGTGATCTTGCGTGGTGGTAATGAAATTCTGCCGGAAGATTTGCCATCAAAAATCTACCGCACTAATCCGCTCGTATCATCTCAGTACAAAACCATCTTTGAACTGCCTGATCAGGGCGTTGATTTGAAGACGATCTTGTCTGATATCGAAGACTCATTGATTCTGCAGGCGCTTAATCGTACCGGCGGCAATAAGAACCAAGCGTCGAAGCTGCTGTCTTTGAACCGTACGACCTTGATTGAGAAGATGAAGAAGAAAGGCCTTGAGACCGGACCTAGTTTAGAGAGCTAAATTTATGTAGCCGCGCGCGATTCAAGCGCGCGGTGAAATCCTCCACCGACAACTTGTATCTTAATCGCAACACCTCAAGCGCTGTTTTGACTTGAGGTTGTTCGGCGTGGGCCACCAAGAACTCATCCAAATTCATAATGCGGATGCCGGGGAGGAGGTGGGGTGGAAAATCCCGTTTGTTATTCGTGAGTAGCGTGGTGGCACCACTGGCCAATACACAAGCTGCGATCGGTTCATCGCTGGGATCAGGAAGTCCGAGAATCGTGCCTGTGTCAGCTGTGAGCATTTCTGGTGAGAGCTCTAGTCCAAGCTCGCGCACCAGCCATGGGCCCCAATAAAGGGCGATCAGGCCGCTCTGATGCAGCTCCAGGAGGATGTCGCGGGAGGTGTCGCCCCACAGGATATTAGTGTCAGCTACGAGCGCAATCTTCATACATCCTTAAGTTGGCATGTTTTCGTGGCATTAAAAAGGAGCACTTAGACATATTGAGGTGAGCTATTTCAACGGTTTAAGGGAGGAAAACTTCGCCGCTCTGGAGCCAAAGAATAAACAAAGGCACACTATGTTCATGACGAAGACCACACTTCTAATCATGGCCCTGTTGTTAAGCTTCTCGGCCTGGGCGATTCCTTATCCTATCTGTAAGCGCGAAGGTGATGTGGCGAAGTTTAAACAGCTCGCACGCACACTGACGAATGATGAAGCCGCCACCATCGTGGCCGCTCAACGGAGTTATGATATTGAGCGTATTCGTCGCGGTGAAGAGCGTGGCGTGGCGTGTCCTTGTGACAACAACAATCCTGGCCTGAAAGATCTCATCACATTCATTGAATCAGATTTTCGTTTGATCCAAGACGAATTGCTTGTGCAAACAGATCAGGCACAAGAGCGAGCGGCCGAGGCTGTTCGTGCTCAGGTGCAAGCGGCCTGTCAAACTCGCGAGCACGCGCTCCATCAACGTCTTTTGCGTGAATCACAGTTGGCCTACGGTTCTACTCCTGCTGGCACTCAGCGGATGGATGGATTTAATTTGGAAGGCGTCAAAGGCTTCATCCGCACTGAAGGGGATGTGAAGACATTCGCTTTCGCTGGATCGGCCACTCCGTTCGATTGGTATTCCAACATTGCGACCAAGGGTGGCAGTCAGCTGCGTCGTGCGATGCAGGTTCAGCTAGCCGCTGCCGTTCAGTGGGTGAAAGCTGGGAAGAGTATCCAGTGCACTGGCCATAGTCTTGGTGGTGGCGTGGCGGAAGGTTTCTGCGCGGCCGTTATGAGACGAGTGCGCCAAGACACGGCGAACTTCCGCGACTTCGGTGACTACATGTCTGACAACCGCATTAAGGTCGTGACCTTCAATGCTCTCGGTGGAAGCCACGCGTTCCGCGACGCTGTTAGAAATACGGAGCGAGGAGTGCGTGAAGTACCCGCGCCGGTAGGTCCGAACTCATGGCTTGCGGCCAATACCCTTCATTACCGCGTGGAAGGTGATCCTTTGGCATCAGTGACGGGAACACCTCACTTAATGGGAACAGTTTTTGAAAAACCGGCCAATCGTATGGTGACTCGCACCGGCTCTAATGAGTTGACGGCCATGCGCAATGGTCTGGCTTCCGTCGCGGATGTGCTGGATGACGGGTGGAGACGTTTATGGGGCGGAGAAGCCGATGGTCACTCTTCAGTCAACCAAGCCGTCAACTGTCGCGCCAGTGAAGATCCACTAGGTGCACATGACTTGGCTTCATGCCGTGAAATTTTGAGCGTGAATAGCGGATGGCAGCGCTCACAACAAGCTCAGGTCGAGATCGACGCTCGTTACTAGGCACAATAAAGATTTTTTTTCCCATCCAATTCCATGTCACAAACCGGCCGGCCTATACGTTATCCTCAGGGTAGCGAAGAAATGGTCGTTGAACACCCTGGAGGGGATATGAAGAATTCGAAACTTTTAGTGAGTTGTGCTGTCGCCGGTATGTTGCTCGGAGCTCAAGCGGCTTTGGCGGAAGAAACCAAAGTGGAAGAAGGGAAAAACGGCTGCAAAGGTAAAGACGGTAAGCACAGCTGTAAATCCGAAGACGGCAAAGCTTCTTGCAAAGGCAAGGATGCGAAGAAGAAAGTAGAGGGCGCACATGCTTGCAGCGGCCCCAACGGTTGTGACGGCAAAGAAGAATAGAAATGACAAAGCTGATGGGGCTTGGCTATCGGGCCCCATTCCACGATGCACTTATCTCGGGCCACGCCGATATCGGCTGGCTCGAGATCATCACAGAAAATTATCTGTGGGATCGTGGTGCGCGCAGACAGAATCTTGAGAAATTGCGACAGAACTATGAGCTGGCTTTTCATGGCGTGACACTGTCACTCGCGGCACCGACGGAATTTGATGCTCAGTATTTGCGGGATTTAAAAAAATTCGCAGATGAGTTTCAACCGACACGAATTTCAGATCATCTCTGCTGGTCATCCAACGGAAGTCATCATTGGCATGACCTCTTGCCTTTTCCCTACACCGAAGAGAATTTGCGACTCATCACCGCCAAGGTCAATCGTTGGCAGGATATTTTACAGCGCCCTTTGGTGCTGGAAAATCTTTCGGCTTACATCGCGACAAAAAACAGCACCATGAGTGAGTACGCATTTTTAGCAGAGCTTTGCCGCCGTTCGGGATGCCAAATCCTACTGGATCTCAACAATATGGTGGTGAATGCTCGTAACTTTAAATTAGATCCCATGGCCGAGCTTTCGCATTTAGATTTGAAGACGGTGGCACAAGTCCATCTGGCGGGTTTTGTGGAAGGTAAACACTTCGCCATCGATACCCATTCGCGCGCTCCTCACGATGACACATGGAAATTGTGGGAGCGAGTCTGCCAGCTGCGTGCGGATATTCCCTACATGCTGGAGTGGGACTCTGATATTCCTGAGTTTTCTGTGGCCCAAGAAATTCTTGATCGTGCTGCCAGCATAGCTCGGAGACACACATGAATTGGTATGTTGATTTTGAATCCTCATTAAGAGGAGAAAAGGGAAGTGCAGATTTGGTTGGCGCCGGTTCCGCCGATGCTGAACGCTCACTTAAGCACTACCGCTACCAACACCAGGCCAAGCTTCGTGAAGCTGTAGAAGATACATTTCCATCAATCGTGAAACAGGTAGGAGAGTCGTGGGATGGTGAGTGGAAGAAATTTTGGCTCACCCAACCTCAGTGCCCGCGCTCTTTAGATTTTTTCTCGGGAGTCTTTCTTGAGTATTGGTTGAAAACGCCCCACAGTCTGGAGCTTAAAGAGTTGGCCCGGTTTGAGTATCAGATGGATATTCATCCGTGGACTCACAAACGATTAAATGTGTTCCCACTTGAAGCCATGAGTGAGGAGGCCAAGGTTCTGTTGGCCCCTTTGGATATTCAGCGCTTCGCTGTTTCTGTGACAGATCTCTATGAGGAGAAAGTCGCAAAAAGCGAAGAGCAAATCGTGTTGTTATGGTTGCGCGAGGATGGTTTGCGCTATCGCGAATTGGAAGCTTGGGAAGAGACTGTGTTGCGACGTTTGCCAGAAGGTGTGGCCGTCGCCTTGGAGGAGGCTCCGGAAGATGCCGAGGCCATTGGAGCATTTTTCCAGTGGCTCGGACAGTCAGGTTTAATCCACGCTATTGTTTAGCGGGTGCTTTCTTAATTGATTCACGAATAAAGTACTTAATCACTGTATTGCGTTCAGCACCGCCCAAGAGCTTACGCAAGTCTTCGTACACTCCATCATCATAGATAAGTGAGTTGGCCGTTCCTGGGCCTTTCTGAACACGCTCAGCGATGTTGTCGAAGCGTCCGGCCATGGTCTCGAGTTTTTGCATGGTGGCCTGCATAGGTGCCGTCGCGCGGCCCATGTTGTCGGCCGTGCGAGAAAGCCCGTCCATGGTGGTGGCGAGTTTTTCTGGATCAATGGCATCCAAGAGAACATCAAGCTTGATCATGATGCGTTCGGCTTTGTCGGCGATGTTGCCACCTTTGGCGGCGATGGCCTTCAGATCAAAAGACGCTTCGAATTGCAAAACATCAGTGGCCGGATCAAAAGCGCCGGCTTCTTTCGTGCCGCCCTTGATCTGCAGGTACTTATCGCCCACCAGACCGGCGTTGCTGATTTCAACTTTGCTGTCTTTGCGAATCCACGGAATGTTTTTTTCAGTAACAAGCAAGGTGATTTCAACTGACTCTTGGCCAGAGATCAAAATGTCTTCCACGTGACCGATGCGCAGGCCGCGCAACTCCACCACAGCGCCTGGCCGTAGGTTTTCGGCGTTCGGAACAACCGCTCGAACATTGATGCGACTCTCGAAGAGGGAAGACTCTTTGCCGATGGCCACAATCATGATCATCAAGACGACGGTGAGGAGAGTGACGAAGATGCCGACTCGAACGAGGTTTGATTTGTCTTTAGCGCGCATAAAAATCCTTAAAGACTCACGTGGAATCGTTTCACCACGGGGTCATTGCTATTATCAAATTCTTGAACGGTGCCCTGGAAGGCAATCCTGCCGCTGTCGATGACCATGAGACGGTCACAAACTTTCTGGGCAGCGGGAATATCATGAGTGACGAAAATACCAGCGGCGCCGCGCTCTCTAAACGAGCGCATGATCTCGAGCACGTTCTCCACGTTGACGGGATCAAGGCCAGCGGTAGGCTCATCATAGAGGATGACATCAGGAGAAAGCACCATAGCGCGCGCGAGGCCAGCACGCTTCTGCATACCGCCGGAAAGGTCCGATGGGAAAAGGTCACCTGAGTCTTTGAGATGAACGAGCGTCAAGATGTCTTGTACACGTTTTTCTTCTTCAGTGATGCTCAAGTGTTCGTGCTCGCGCAAAGGATACGCAATATTGTCGTACACACTCATGGAGTCGAACAGAGCACCGCTTTGAAAGGCGTAGGAAATCTTAGTGCGAATTTTGAACATGGCCTCTTCAGTGAGAAGGTCGATGCGTTTTTTTTGAAACCACACTTCGCCGTCGTCCATGGTCTCAAGACCCACGAGACAACGAAGCATAACGCTCTTGCCAGTTCCTGAGTTGCCCAACAGACCGACGATCTCGCCTTTCTGGATACCAAAGCTCACATCGCGATGAATGACTTTGTCGCCGAAGCTTTTTTTGAGATGTTTAATTTCGAGAATGTTCTCCATGTGGCCTTTAATCAAACAGCAAGATCAAAATCTTGCTCAAGAAAAAGTCAGAGACCAGGATCACAATACTCGAGCGCACCACCACCCAGGTCGCCGCTTGTCCTACGCCGCGTGTGCCTTCTTTGGTGTTGAAGCCGCGCCAACACGCAAAGAGCGTGATGATGAAAGCAAAGAACATGCACTTGATGTAGCAGCTGAACACATCGTGCAATTTTATGGTGGAGAGAACTTTGTTGAAATAGAAGCCGTAGGCCATGTCGAATTCAGCGCGCGCGATGAAGGCGCCACCGATAATACCCACAAACGTCGCGAGAATCCCCAGCAAGGGGAGAGAGACCATGGCGGCGACCATACGAGGAACCACCAGTACACGAATAGGTGAGGTGCCGAGCGCGCGGATGGCATCGATCTGTTGTGAGACGTTCATGGCGCCGATTTCAGCGGCGATGCCTGAACCAATCCGGCCCGCGACCAAAAGAGATGTGAAGATAGGAGCCATCTCGCGGATGAGTGAAAGTGAAACGATGGCCGGAACGTAGAGTGTGCCACCGAATTTGGCGAGACCGTAACCAAACTGTAGCGTCATCACGAGACCCATCACAAAACCAATCACGATGGTAATCGACAGAGACCGTTGTCCGAGTTCAACAATTTGTTCGAGAACACGCAGCCAGTAGAAAGGCGGCGTGAACATGCAGCGAAAGGTATTGGCCGTCAGGGCCACGAGTTCACCGACAAATTCAAATTGGTGGCGGGCGCGGGCCATCATCGGAATTCTACTCCCTTCACCATCGTGGCGAAGGCCTGCAGGCTATTCTGGGTGCGCGTGCGTGGGCTGATAAGAACAAAGTCGTAGTAGCAGTGATCGCGGCGGTAGTTACGAATATGAAGTAGGACCTTCACGCCATCCACCATGGCTTCAGCTTCCATCTCGAAAGCTTCGCGCTCATGCCACTCGATCGTATTTTTTCCTAAGGGCTTAAAGTCGGGATAATCCTTAAAAGTTTTGACTGCGAGTGTTTCCAAAGGGAGTGACTGGAATTCTCCGCAAAATGAATTCACCATCATCACGTCGCCGCTTTGCTGTTGCACCCAGGCCAGGTCACTTTCGCGCGGATCTGTGGGGGCCCAACCATTCATCTCAAATTGAACTTTGAGATCTTTGTCTTTGGTGGCACGAGGATCGTTAGAAGGGATGAAAAGTGAGCAAGCCGCTAAAGGCAGCAGACACGCGAACAGAATTAGTCGACTATCACGAAGCATAACGGTTTCCTCAGCATCAATTCACCCTTCATTAAACAGGGAGAGATAAACCTTTGTAAACGAAAGCCGCCACGGTCAACGTCAAAGTCTCGACAGGATTTTTTTGCCGCAGGTAAGTTTTTCCACCTAAAAATCAGAATTCGGCTAAAATTGCCTTATGGGTGTCTCGCGCGTCTAGGATGGACGTGCCCCCACAGGAACCAATGACTCAAATGCGCGCGCTGCCAAGATGGCTCCCCGTTCTCGCATTGACCCTTTTCTGGGTCTTTCCCGCATTTTCCGACGTATTTAATCAAGAAAGCTTTAAGACCCATCTGCGCTGGAATCTCATGCTTCCCAAGGAGCAGGTCACGATCTCTAAGAAAGACAACGTTGTGATCATCGAAACCCTTAATCTGCCGCTGTTTGAGCAGATCGCGGGTGAAATGACGAAGATGAAGCGCGCGGAAGGTTACGTGGAGAATGTGACCTTCAGCCAAGAGGGCTTCCCCGCACAACCGGCCAAGGCCGTGGTCACACTTAAAGACGCCTCGGTTGAACTCTTCAGCTTCTACCGTGATGTGGATCGCAAGTGGATCATGGACTTCTGGGTCAATGCTGACTCTTTGCCTTCGCGAGCGGCTTCGCTACAAAAGCCTTTGCCGTTGCCGACCGAGGAAAAGAAAGTCGTCGTCAAAAAAACCGCTAAGCCCATTCCGCTTGAACTCAAGTCCCCTAAGAAATCTCTCTTAGAAGTGGTGGCCGTTCCTGCTGAAACTGTTCAAAAAACCAACCCTGAGTACCGCGACTTCCGTTACGGGGCTGCTTTCGTTTGGGATTATGTACCGTTGCTTCCACCCCTTGAACGTGACGTGCAGTTGGAAAGCAAGATCCCAGAAACGTTCTATCCTATTAAAGATCGCGAATTGCTTGATGACCCTAAAGAGGCCCATCTTCAATTGACCATCAATCTCTACCGCCAAGAGAAGTGGGGCTTGATGAATAAGTCGCTGACTCTTTATCAAAAGAAGTACGGCGACGATGCAAACTTTGACTCCAATGAATGGTTGCGCATCAATGCTCTTTTCCGCTCGAACATCACTAAGAAAGATAAGACTCTGCAAGCGACAGCGATGAACTTGTTGGGCAATCTTCTCGAGCGCACCACGAACTATGAGCTCAAGCGCGGCGCCTTCCGCTACATGATCCAGTACCAGATCGATCGCGGGGATTATTTCAAGGGTCTCGAACTCGCCAAGCGCTTCTTTGTTGAGGCCCGCGGCCAGTATGACTACGACATGGTGGTGTTGGCTTCCAACGTCATCTTGAATTCTCTCGCCCGTCTGCGCCAAGAAGATAAGATCGCCGAATTCTTATCAGACAAAAAACTCGCATCGTTACTCCCGCCCCAAACGGAGTTGGCCTACGCCACATATTCATTGCTCGCGGCGGGCAAGAGTGCTGAAGTGGTGAAGCGTTTCCGCGCCCAAGAAAAAAATCTCATAAAGCCGATTCACCCCTCGATTCTTTATAATACTGCTGAGGCCTTGTTCCGCGAAGCCGAGTATGAAGAAGCGGCACGGGTGTATGACTTGTTTGTTTCTGATTGGGCCCACTTGCGTGAAGCCGCCGCCGCTCGTTTGCGTTTAGCACTGACTTACGAGTTGCTCGATCGCAAAGCCGCGGAAACTACTGTCCTCTACAAAAATGCCATCGATCGCAGTCCGTATCCTGAATACCGTTACGAGGCGAAGCTTCGTTATGTGGGGATGCGTATTGCTCGTAAGATTGCCCCGGATGCTGCTGATCTTGAAACGGAAGTTTTTCTGGAGCAAGCGGTGGACGAGAAAAAGATTTTGACCTACGACATGAAGAAGTTGTTGTGGTTAGTCCGCCTTCGTACTTTTATCTCACGCAAAGCCTACGATGAAGCTCTCGCTTACCTGGCCTCGATCCCGACGGATACGTTAAAGCCTTCTGAGCGTCGCGTGTTTGATGGCGACGGTGCGGAAGTTGTTTTCGGTGTGATTCAACAAGCTTACTTAAAAGAAGATTACACTCGCGCTGTGAAAATGTGGGAAGTGTACAAAGACCGTTTCGAGAAGCGCGTGGCGGGGAACCCGTACATGAACTTCGTCATCGCCGACAGTTTCATCAAGTTGGGTCTCTACCAAAGTTTTGATCGCGCCTATGGTGTGTTGAAATCGATGGCGAATGAAGAGACCCGCGAATACCCTCTGTGGGTTGAACGTACGAAGGACCTTCCGATGAGCGATATGCTCGAGGAGCTAGGTCTGATTAAGTCGATCTCATCGAAAGAATGGGACCAGGCGGAGGCCAAGTTGGCCTCTTATCCGGTGTCACTCCGGGACTCTGTAAACTTCTCTTATTACCAAGGATTAGTAGCTTACCAGAAGGGCCAGTGGTCGAAAGCGGCCGAGGATTTCGAGAAAGTACTGATTAAACAGAACCCTAAAAACCGCCTTACTCCGAGACAAATGTCAGAGCTTCTGATGGGTTACGTAGAGAGTCTCTATAACCTCAAAGACCTCGAACGCTTCAAAACAGTCGTGAAGGCCTTGGCCTCGGATATCCAACGATCAAAGTCGGCATCGATCTTGAATGTAGCTGAACGAGTTAACTACCTGCTGATCGAAAGCTTGGTAGGGGATAGCACACCAAACTGGAACGAAATAGAAGGACTGGTTCGCAACTTTAAAGGACGTTTTCAAAAATCTCCTTACAGCTCGCGGATTGAGTATTTGTTAGGTCTGTCACTGCTGAGAAATGGTAAACTGGAAGAGGGGAAAGCAACCCTTCGCCAGCTGATAGAGAAAAAAGAAGTGCCCGTTTATATGAGAGAGATGGCCAGGACGGAGCTCTCGGCCCTCGAATTGAAAGAAAAACGGTTGTAGTAAACATTTTAACAACGGACAGGAGGTCTAATGTTAAAGTCAGCGCAAGAACTCACAGGTAATCACCCTAAATTCAAGAAGTCTCTCGAGACGGCACGTAATGTGGCCGTGACGAAGACTCCAGTGCTCATCAGTGGAGAGCCTGGATGCGGAAAACGCTCCTTGGGTAACTACATCCATACACACTCTGTACGTAAGAGCGCGTCTTTGGAAATCGTCGACTGCAGCGCTGATATCGCTGAAGTTGAACGTCGTGTCCTAGGCTTCCGTGAAGCTGATGGCCGCTTCCAACGTGGTGTACTCGAAGTCGCGAATGGCGGCACGGTCATCTTTGCCCACATTGATGCGCTGGATGATAATTTCCAGAAACGCCTGTATACTATCCTTCAAGAACTGCCTGATTACGAACTCGATGTCCGCGTCCTCGCGACCACAACGAAGAACCTTTCTAAGTTGGTAGGCGCCGGTAAATTCTCTCGTGCTTTGTTAACTTACTTCGGTGGCGCTCAAATTCATTTGATGCCGTTGCGTGAAAGAGGAACAGACGTGGAATTGCTCGCTGATCTCTTCATCCAGGAATGGTGCCAGGAAACTGGTTCTCAATCACTCGCTCTCGCCGCTGATGCTTGTGCCCGCTTGAACGATCAAGCTTGGAACGGCAACCTCACAGAACTCCGCCAAACTGTACGTAACGCTGCCACTGTCGCTGAAGGCGTTGTCAACGCTGCTTGCTTCCAGACTGAAGGCAAACGTGCTGAAGGCTTCACTCTCGAGACTGACGAAGACGGCGTAAAGCTCATGTCTTTGAAAGACGCAGAGAAATTGCTCATCAAGAAAGCATTGGTGTTCACATCTGAAAACCGCACACAAGCCGCTAAGATCCTCGGTGTGAGCATTCGTACTCTTCGTAACAAGATCAACGAATACCGCTCAGAAGGTTCTCAGTACTTTGTGAACTTGCGCTAGGACTAAAGAGATGAACGTCGACGACAAAACCTTCCGTGCCCTGACCACCTCACTGAAATTCCGTGAGATGCGTCAGGAGATTACGGGCTCTAACATCGCCAACGCACAGACGCCTGGCTACAAGTCGATGAAACTCGACTTCGAAGAAGCACTCGCGCGTGCGACTGATGTGGATGGCAATTTGAAGATGGGTGCCACTGACGAGCAACACTTCAACGTAGGCGGCGGCGGCTTCAACAACCTAGAACCAGAAGTCTATGAAGATCCAAACGGTGTGGTTTCAGAGAGTGGAAACACCGTTGATGTGGAAGCCGAGATGGCCCGCATGGCAGAAAACAAAATCATGTACGACACCACCGTTCAGCTGATCAACAAGAAGCTGGGCCTGATGAAGTACGTGATCAATAACGAGAAGTAAGGACTGACGCATGGATTTGCTCACCAGCCTTCGGATTAGCGCCTCTGGCCTTGCGGCCCAACGCAAGCGCATGGAAAGCGTTTCATCCAACATCGCCAACGCGCAGACCACCCGGACTGCCGAGGGCGGCCCTTATCGCAAGAAAGAAGTGGTGTTCGGCTCTGAGCCGGCCCGTGACTCATTTGCGGAGATCCTCGAGGGCGAGCTGGACGAGAAAGCACAAACCGTTCACGTCGTCGAAGTCGTCAACAGCGACAAGCCACCGATTTTGAAATACGAGCCCGCGCATCCGGACGCTAACAAAGACGGATACGTGGCCTATCCCGACATCAACGTCATGGAAGAAATGGCGAACATGATCGAAGCGCAGCGAGCTTATGAAGCCAATATCTCTGCTGTGAACACCACCAAATCGATGGCGATGAAAACGCTTGAGATTGGTAGAAACTAAGGAACTGACGAATGATTAAGAACCTTTCGCAACTTGATACAACTTTAGGCCGCGCAGATGCCGGCGGTTGGTCGTCGAAGGTTGGCAATAGCATCCAGGACCAGTTCAACCATCTGGAGATGCCAGGGGTCGAGAAGACTGGCGAGGCCAAGACTTTTGGAGATTTCCTCCAGGACTCCATTGGCAAGGTAAATGCAATGCAGAACGATGCGGACGTGGCCATGCAAAAGCTTGCAAGCGGCGAAAGCAAAGACCTGCACGAAACATTGTTAGCGGTAGAGAAGGCAGAGATTTCTTTCAAGGCGATGAACCAAGTCCGCTCGAAAGTGATCGATGCCTACAAAGAGATTATGAGAATGCAAATCTAGTTGGCCAGGATGGCCTACTAGCTTGTTAGTTTTGGTTAAGTGAGACCAGGAGGGTCCCCTTGAACGGTTTTTTAAGTAGCATGGCCGGGAACTTTGTTGAGTTCTTCCGCACCTTGGATACCACCCGCAAAATCGGTCTTATCGCCGTCGCGGCACTCATCGTGGGATCTCTCACTGGTGTGATCATGTGGGCCAGCAAAGGCCAATACAAAGTCCTCTACACCGATCTTTCTAAAGAAGACTCAGCGGTCATCGCTCGTCTCTTGGAAGAAGGTAAAATCGATTACCAAGTCAAAGACGACGGCAAATCAATCTTGGTTCCAGAAGAACAAGTTGAAATCTGGCGCTTAGAGATTGCTAAAAAGGGTGTGGATTTCACGGGCACTGTCGGCTACGAAATCTTCGACAAACAAAGCTTCGGTACCACTTCATTTGTTCAAAAAATTAACAAACAACGCGCCCTCGAAGGCGAGTTAGTAAAAACCATCATGCACTTGCGTGGCGTCGCACGCGCCCGTGTTCACTTGTCGATTCCTGATTCAAGCCCGTTCGTCACTGAACGCAAGCCACCTTCGGCTTCAGTTGTGCTTGATGTGGATCGCGGTGTGACCATGACGGCCGATGAGATCAGAGGCCTTCAGAGTTTGGTATCGTCTTCAATCGACGGCATGCGCGCTCACATGGTTGTCGTGATCGACAGCCGCGGTAAAAAGCTTTCTGAAAACGATGGCGACAGCATGAGCACGCAAACCGCCAGCCGTATCGCTCTCGAAGCCAAGCAGAACGACGCCTACGAAAAACGCATCGAAGACATCTTGGGTCGCGTCGTCGGCCACGGTAAAGTTATCGCGAAAGTGACAGTCAAAATGGACTTCACTGAGTCGGTTTCAACCCAAACTCAATACGACCAAGAAAACACAGCAGTGGTTTCTGAAGTGAAGAACGAACAGAAGCTCGTGGGCGTTCGTCCATCGCCACAAGGCATCCCAGGCGCACGTTCGAACCTTCCAGGTGAACAACCTCAGCCGGGCATCCCTGAAACACGTAACGATGTGGACAAGAGCCTTGTCACTCGTAACTACAACGTTCCAACGACAGTCACCAAGAGCTCTAAGCCAACGGCCGATGTGCAATCCATCAGCGTCGCTGTCATGGTCGATGGGAAGCGTGTTGTTGTGAAAGACAAGTCGGGCGCTCCGATGGTGGACGACGAAGGCATCCCTGTCACAAAATACCAAGCTTGGTCAGAAGCTGAACTCGCGAACTTCCAACAGATCGTCCAAAGTGCGATCGGTGTGAGTGTCGCTCGCGGTGACAAACTTGTGATCAAGAACATGGAGTTCGCTACTGAAGACTTGGCCGAGATCGAAGCCATCATGCGCGCTCGTGAAAATCGCGAAATCCTTAAGAACGTGACGAAGTACCTCATGATCGGCGCTTTGATCACCTTGTTCTTCTTCATGGTTGTTCGTCCATTCATCCAGTGGCTCACAGAGAACACTGTGGAATCGATCGAAGACTTCTTGCCACGCACCTTGGAAGAGCTTGAGAAGATCCAAGCGAACCAACGTTTGCCAGGCCTTGAGGATGTACTTCCTTCCATGGAAGACAAATTGAATCCTGAAAAAATCGAAGGCAATATGCTTCGAGAAAAAATTATCACCTTAGTCGAACAAAATCCGTCTAAAGCCGCTCAAGTCGTTCACGACATGATCCACTCGGCCGAAGGTCAGAAAGAAATCGCCTAAGGGGGCAGTAGGGGAATAAGAGATGGCCACGACTCAAGAAACTAAACAGACGCTCGATCCTGATGTCGAGTATCAACTCCTCAGCGGCCAAGAAAAGGCCGCTATTCTGCTTTCTGCGCTAGGCCCGACGGCCACGAAGTTGATCTTCAAACACATGAAGGACAACGACGTTAAACGCATGATCAACTCGATGTCGAGCATCACCAAGTCACCCATCTGGATGGTGAAGCGTGTGCTAGAAGAGTTTTATAGCGCCATCAACGAAGACGCCGAGCTCTTGTTCTCAGAGAACAAAGGCCGTGATTTCATTCTTTCAACACTCGGCGAGGATCGGGCGAAGCAATTGCTTGGTCAGGTCGTTGATGTGGGTAATACCAACACACTCGAATCACTTGAGTTGGTGGACACACGCACACTCGCTAACTTCCTTATCAATGAACATCCACAGACCATCGCACTTATCGTGGCGCATTTGCCCGTTGAGAAGAAAGTGGACGTGCTCCGCAAACTACCAGAAGGCCTGCAGGCCGAAGTGGTCTTGCGTGTGGCGAACTTGGATTTCGTATCTCCAGAGCTCATCGCCCAGTTGGACGATGTCCTCAAAACAGAACTCTCAACTCTCGGCTCTATCGATACACAACAGTTGGGCGGCGTAGACCCGATCGCCGACATGTTGAACATGATGGACAAGAACACCGAGAAGAGCATCATGGCACGCGTAGAAGAAAAGGACCCAGAGCTTGCCGAAGAGATTCGCAAGTTGATGTTCGTCTTCGAAGACATCATCTACGTGGACGACAAAGGTATCCAAGAACTCTTGAAGTCAGTGGACAACCAGAAGCTCACCATGGCGCTGAAAACGGCTCCAGAAGAAGTGAAGATGAAGCTCTTCAAGAACATGTCGAACCGTGCGGCCACACTCCTCAAAGAAGATTTGGAGAGCTTGGGCCCTACGAAGGTTTCGGATGTGGAGAAAGCTCAGCAGGAAATCGTTGCGCAGCTTAAAGACCTTGAGGCGAAGGGCAAAGCGATTATTGCACGCGGTGGCGAAGGCGACTCGTTCGTCTGATAAAGGAATACTATGGATAAGCGTCGTTCAAATACGGAAGTCAAAACCTTCAGCTTCAATGCCCTGGAGGGCACTGTGGTGGGTGGCAGCTCCCGCGCGACGCCTTTCGAGTTCAAGGACCTATCAGCACAGATCTCAGTGGGAACTAAGCCGAACGCAAAAATCATTCGCACTGAACGTGAAGCCGAAGCAAAGTCGCAATTTAAGATCGACTCTATCGTGCGCGATCTGCGCGGTCTTTCCGGCCAAGAGCGCGACGACCTCGAAAATAGCATCAATCAGCAAGTTGAAAAGCGTATCAAAGAAATCCGTGAACAAGCTTACCGTGAGGGCCTTGAGAAGGGACGCATGGAAGGGGCAGACGCGGCTTTGCAAGAGGCCATGGCGACTCACGAGCAGCAGATCCAAGCCGTTGAGGGCATGGTGGTCGAGCTACGCACCCAGTGCGAATCTCGCCTCGAAAACCATCGTCATGACATCTACGAGATGTCGAAACGCTTGCTGAAATGGCTGGTCCTCAAAGAAGTGCAAGATGACGGCTACGTCCCGAAGCTTCTCGAGAAACTTATTCTTGAAATGAATCAGCGCCAGAATCTCATCATTCGCGTGAACCATGCCGACTTCGCAGACATGCCATCGGTGGTTGAAGCGCTAGAAAAACGCATCGGGAATCTTCCGAATGTGCGCATTGAGCCTGACATGGACATGAAGGGTCGTGGCATTGTGCTCGAAACAGAAAATGGCATTCTTGATGCCACCCCAGAAGCTTTGTTCCAGACCATTGATAAGATTTATGAGTCTGTGGTGAACCATGGTCGATGATCTCAATTTACGTGGGCTCGTGAAGTGGACGGAGAACCGCGTCCCTTGGCAGCGCATCGGTAAGATTGTGGCCACACGAGGCATGGTCTACGAGGCCAGTGTTCCTCGCGCCGTCCTAGGCTCGCACGTCGAGTTTGAAACCGAAGGCGGCGAACGCTCTTTAGGTGAAGTGGTGGCCTTGCAGAATGGCAAATGCATGGTGATGCCCTACAACGAACTCTCGGGCATCAATTCAGAAACTAAAATTCATTTGAAAGACATCGTGACCGAACTCAAAGTCAGCACCGCTATGCTTGGCCGGGTGTTGGACTTCCAGGGTCACCCCATCGATGGTAAAGGCCCGATTGAAGGAAGCTTTGAGACGCGCTCTATTTACGGGACGCCGATCAATCCTTTGGATCGTCCGCCCATCCGTGAAGCGTTGGACGTCGGAATTAAGTCTATTAATTCATTCATCACCGCTGGCAAAGGTCAGCGTTTGGCGATTATGGCCGGTTCAGGTGTGGGTAAGTCTGTGCTCATGGGCATGATCGCTCGGAACACTAGCGCCGACATTAACGTTATCGCTTTGATCGGTGAACGTGGTCGTGAAGTTCTCGAATTCATCCAAAGTGATTTGGGTGAAGAAGGGTTGAAGCGTTCTGTGGTGATTGTGGCGACGTCTGATACGTCGGCGTTGATCCGCACAAAGGCTGCTTATGCAGCGACAACGATCGCTGAGTTCTTCCGTGACGAAAAGAAAGATGTGCTTTTGATGATGGATTCCATCACTCGTTTCGCTATGGCGAATCGTGAAATTTCACTTTCATCGGGTGAAGCGCCAGGTCCGAAGGGTTATTCACCATCCGTGTTTGCGAAGCTTCCTAAGCTGATGGAGCGCGCCGGAACCAAGGCCAACTCTGGCACCATCACAGGTATCTACACTGTCCTCGTCGAAGGCGGTGATATGGATGAGCCGATTGCCGACGCCGTTCGTTCTATCTCAGATGGTCACATCGTGTTGTCCCGTGAACTCGCGGCCCGCAACCATTACCCAGCTATTGATGTGCTCGGCAGCGTCTCGCGGGTTATGCCCAAGGTGGCGACGCGTGAGCACAAGATCGTCGCCAGTCACTTGCGTGACCTTATGGCGGCCTATAAACAGAGTGAAGATTTGATTCTCGTAGGTGCTTACGCCCGCGGCAGTAACGCCAAAGTTGATAAGGCCATTTCAGTCATCGACGATCTCACGGCGCTTTTGCGTCAGGATGTGAGTGAGCAGATGGATATCCCGCAACTCTTCGATCAGATGCTCGAGATCGCACGTAAAGCCGAGCGCGCCGTGGACCCCAGTTTCCAACAGGGGTGATGAATGAAACGCTATCAATTCAGACTTGAGGCCGTTCGCAAGATGCGTTCGATGCTGGAAGAGACCTGCCGAAGCGCACTCGGTATGTTGATGGTCGAACGCCAAAATCTCGTCGAGCTCATCGAAACCATCAAACACGATATCCAAAGTACCTATGCCGAACAAGAGGCCACCATGGCCGGCGGAATGAAGGCCGGGCATGCAGCCTTCTTCCCTTATGCTGTGGCAGGGAAAGAAGCTCGTATCAAAGAGATCGAAAAAGAAATCGCCGCTCTCGATATTAAAATCGAAGAGAAGAAAGCGGAACTCATTCAGCGCCGTGCTGACTTGAAGTTGATTGAGAATTTGAAAGAGAAAGAGCACACGGCCTGGCGCAAAGCCTACAATAAAGAAACAGATCAAAAAGTTGAAGAAATGGTGCAGCTCTGGGGTGAGAACCTCAAAGAGCAAGGAGAGCCCTAATGAAATTTCTATTCCTCGCTCTGGCGCTGTCGACGACGGCCTGGGCACAAAACAAAGCGTCCAAGACCTACACAGAAGTTGAGTTCACTAAAGCTGTGGCCGAGCAGGTTCGCAAAAAAGTGGATGAGGTGAAGAATAAGAGTGTATCTGACCTCACCAAAGAATTGATCACCAAAGAAGAATCCATTCGTCTCCGTGAGCTGGATCTTGAGAAGCGTGAAGACCAGATCAAGGTGAACTCCTCTGAGATTGAAAAAAAGATCAAAGCGTTCAATGCTCAACAGACTTCTGTCTTAGGTTGTGTAGAAAGAAACGACGAGGAACTGAAGACCCGCATTACTCAACAGGTTGAGGTGGTCTCTAACATGCAACCGGCCAAGGCAGCCCAGTTGTTGTCAGTCCAGGATGCAAATATTGCCGTCCAGATCCTGCAAATGCTTGATCCTAAGAAGGCTTCCAAGATTTTCAACCTGATGGAGAAGGAAGTTTCTGCCCGGCTTCAAAAACAGTACATGGATATGAAAAGATAGCCGAAGCAAAAAGGTAACGCACAGTGATGACGCCATCTAAAATCCAACAGCCCGCACCGAAGCCACAGCCGGCCAAAGTCGCGTCTTCTGAGAGCAGCAATGTTCTCAAGAAGAATGATTCTCACAAGAGTGAGAAGGTGAACGATAAAGACTTCGCATCAGAGCTCGCGGAGCTTGATAATGCAGAAGACATGGAAGGCATGGAAGAAGTGACCGCAGAGGGTGAAGAACTCACTCTTGAAGCGAAAGGCGAAGAGTTGGCGAAGGCGCTTAAGCCTGCCGCTGATATGAAAGCCGCTCCAGTGAATGCCGAAGAACTCATGCAGGTGTTGAATGAAACACCGGCCATCACAGAGCCGACTCCCAAGTTGCTCGACCCAAAACTCATCAAACAAGTGAACGAAGTTGTTTTGCCAGAAGGTGCAGAACAAGTTGAAGCCACTCAGCTGCAATTGAAAGATCTTTTGATGCAACAGCAAGCTCCTGCCAAAACAGCAGGCCGCTCACCGTCGATCGATTTTGATAAAGCCGAAGTCGACCCTCAGTTGTTGAACTTCGAAGATTTCGTCGCGCAGAAGAATGCCGTGAAAGGCAAAGCCGTTGCTCCAAACGCTTACGGCATGCCATCAAAGACGACAATGAATGCCGAACAGTTGATGGGTGAGAAAGCCGTCGCTGCCAACGAAACGTTGATCCACGCGGATACCGGAGCTGCGACTCAAGGTCAGCTGGCCCCAGCATTCGCTTTGGAAAACACCACACAAGATTCTCTTCGCACGGAAGTGAGCGCTCCAAGCCGCACTTTCAACATGCAGTCTTTGACTAAGAACCAAGACGCCGACAGCATCCTTACGCAAGTAAGTGATTACATCGTGCAAGCGAAAGCCGCGAAAGAGCCGACTGTTCAGATGCGCGTGAATCATCAAGACTTAGGTATGCTCGACATCACCGTGAGCCGCACGGCTAACGATATGGTGAGCATTGTTCTGGGCACGCAAGACAATGGCGCGAAGATGTTCCTTGGACAAAATCGTGAATCATTGATGAGCCATCTTTCTCAAGCGGGCGTAAACGTCAGCGACTTGAAGATGGAACAGAGCGCTCCAGGTAAAGAAAGCAGCAGCAACGGACAAAACTCTCAGCAGGGCGGACAGCCGGGCGAGCGTCAGTTCGGATCACAAGAGAATCAGCGTCGTGAGGAACAGCAACGCCGTCACGACCTTTGGGAAATTATTCGCGAAAAGGAAGTAGCGTAAGCTATGCCTGAAATCGGACGCCCCGCAGATCCAGGTCAGTCTCAATACACCGGTGTCACCATGGCGCCGAAAGCTCTCTCGGCGCGCACGGCCGCCGGTGCAGCAAGATCAAACGAAGAAATTATCAATCGTGCCACCGGCCAAAAGCCGAAGGGCATTCATAAAGACGGTAAGCATAATGAGATGGGCAAGGATGAATTCCTGAAGCTCCTCACATTCCAAATGCAAAACCAAGATCCGATGAATCCCATGGATCAAGGTAAGATGACCGGCGAGCTCGCGCAGTTCTCACAACTCGAGCAGCTCTCGAACTTGAACGCGAAGTTCGATTCGATGAACAAGAACCAGATGGTGCAAGATAAATTCTACGCAGCGAACTTCGTCGGCAAACAAGTTGTCACCAGCGGTGCATCTTTGAAAGTGACTGAAGAGGGTGGCGACGCGGACGTCTTGTTCAAACTCGACAGCGATGCTTCACGTGTGATGGTTCGTATCCTCGACGAGAAAGGCCAGATCGTTGGCGAAATTTGGCGTGATGGTATGTCGAAAGGTTCTCACGAAGTCACGTGGGACGGAGTCACGACCGACGGTCAATTGACTGCCAAAGGTACATACAGAGCCATGGTGAAAGCATGGGACTCACAAAATCAAGAAATCTCGGCGCAGACTCAAGCAAGTGGTTACGTCACAGGCGTATCGTTTGATGAAGGCGAGCCGGTGCTCACTGTTGATGGCCAGAAAGTATTTTTGCGTGACGTAGTGTCTTTCCAATCAGCTCCTCAAGGTGCGATTGGTCACGCGATGCAAAATATGCCCGGTGCACAACAAGCGCAAAATAACTTAAGATTGAATCAACAGTCGCCAACTCCGAGCGCACAGCAAGCAGCGAATGCTTACAAAGCTCAGAGTAACGACGAAATTTACGAGTAGAAAAATAAATGTCACGGATTAATGAATTACTGATTCCTAACGTAACGAGCTTGCCTGCACAAGGTAAGCCGGATTCGTCGAATCGTCTTCAGTCCGGACAGAAGAGTGAGTTCGATCAACTGGTGAAAGACGCCGCTGCTCCGAAAAAAGCAGACGTGCAGATGTCGACCCACGCGACGAAACGTTTACAAGAACGCAACATTGCTTTTGATGGCAATGAGTACCTGAAGTTGCAGGAAGCCTTGGGCAAACTGCGCCAGAAGGGCGGTCACGATTCTTTGGTGATCACAGACAAAGCCGCATACGTCATGGACGTTGATAAGGGCATGGTTGTGACAGCAGTCGATCGCGGCAGCATGGGTGATAACGTATTCACCAAAATTGATTCGACGATCTTTATGTAGTTTGAAATTAGAATCTAGAATACGGAAGTTCTAGGTTTTAACGGTAGTAACATTAACTTATGTATTCAGAGTAAGGCTGGTCCTTCCAGGAAGCCCCTCTTCCAAGTCTGTAGTACTTGGGGATCTGAATACGCTGTCCAGGAGGGACTTGAATGAGTATTCTTGCGTCTTTTAACATCGGCACGACAGGTTTAAATGCTGCGGGCCAATCCATGAGCGTCATCGGTGATAACATCGCCAACGCCGGGACCTTCGGTTTCAAATCATCTCGCGCAGAATTCCAAGATCTCCTCTCAGCATCGTTAAAAGGCATCCACGGCGGCGACCAGATCGGTTCCGGTGTGAAGATGGCACACGTTACTGGCCAATTCAATCAAGGTACAATCCAACGCACATCGAACATCACTGACCTTGCCATCAATGGTAACGGCTTCTTCATGGTAGATGCACCATTCGGTAACGGTTACACCCGTGACGGCTCTTTCCACTTCGATAAAGAAGGCCACATGGTGAACGGCGATGGTTACAGAATCAAAGGCTTCCAGCCAGACGACAAAGGCAACATGACCAACCAGTTGTTGCCAATCAAATTGGGTAACACAACGATCCCAGCAACTCCTACTTCGACTGTGAAGATGTCGATGAACTTGGATAGCCGCGAAGAAATCAAAGTGTTCGATCCAAAGAACCCAATGAAGTCTTCAAACTTCTCAAACTCAATCACTGTGTACGACAACATCGGTACAGCTCACTTGGTGACTATGTACTTCAACAAAGCGGCTGACGGTAACTGGGATTACCACGCGATGGTTGACGGTGCAGAAGCTAACGGCGGCAAGCCAGGTGAAATGGTGGAGATGGCGTCAGGCTCTCTCAAATTCAACCAGAAAGGTGTGTTGGAAGAGGAAGTCGAGAAGAACAACTCATTCAACTTCAGCAAAGGCGCATTGCCAGGTCAGAAGATTTCTTTCGACTTCGGTCCAAGCGTGAAAGAAGGCGGCACAGGTCTCGAGGCTTCTACTCAGTTCGGTTCGAAGCACTCAGTGGCCCGCCATACTCAAGACGGTTCAAGCGCTGCAACTTTGGCATCTATGTCATTCAATGACGACGGTGTTCTTACTGCGGTCTACGACAACGGTCAGCAACGTGATTTGGCCCAGATCGCCATCGCGAAGTTCGAGAACAACGAAGGCCTCTTCAAGACAGGTAAGAACTTGTTCAAAGAGACTCGCAAATCTGGTCAAGCTACTGTTGGTAAGCCAGGTGCAGACGGTCGCGGCGAAGTGATGTCGAAGTCAATCGAAGCCTCTAACGTGGACATCGCGAAAGAGTTCATCGACTTGATGGCAGCACAGCGTAACTTCCAGGCCAACACCCGCACCATCACTACATCTGACCAGATGCTGCAAGAAGTGCTCAACATCAAGCGCTAGTAGCTTGATGATGATGTGAACTACCGAGTTTAATTCCGAGTGGGGCCCCCTAGCGGGGCCCTATTTTATTTCGTAGAATCCCTCTATGAAATTATTCATTCTGCTTCTCATAGCATCCTGCACCCTCATCACCCGTCCCGAAATCCATCCCTCCGCCACTGATGCCCACATGCATATTCACACACCCGGTGAAGACGATCTGCAATTCACCGGCGAGCGCGCACTGTTTGCGGCACTCACAGCCGAGCAACGCCGCGCGATTGTGCTTTCTTCAGGCTATCAGGCCCAGATGAGCGCAGAGAATGCACGCAAAGAAAATGCCTTTGTGGCCGCCGAAGTAAAAAAGCTTCCCACACGTCTGGCCGGTGCCTGTGCCGTTAATCCCATGAAAGAGTGGGCGCTCACGGAGCTACAAAAGTGTAGTGATGATGGCTTGCGCATTCTCAAGCTGCACACCATGGCGTCGGGATTGAAGCTGCGGGATGAGGCCCATAAGCTCAAACTCACAGAGATTTTAAGCGCAGCCGAACGCTTACAAATGACGGTCCTTATTCACGGTAACTTCCCAGAGGCCAGTCGTGGCGATGAAGGTTTGCAGCTTCTCCGTGAGCTCGAGAAATTTCCCCGCATACGTTTTATTCTAGGTCATCTGTGGGGCCGGGAATTCAGATGGCTCGAAGGCTTTAAGCATCCAAACTTTGTGGTGGAAGTTTCAGCGACACCCATTTGGATGAAGTTGCCTGAAAGTCGTGAGCAGTTGGTAAAAACCATGCGTAAAGTGGGCATGAAAAAGTTTATCTTCGGCTCGGACTGGCCGGTGTTTCATCCCTCTGAAATGGTGATGGCGCTCAAGGCCTTGCCGCTGAAAGATGATGAGTACAAGGCCATCATGTTTGAAAACGCTCGTGCTCTGGATGATCTGTTTCTCAAAGAGTAATCAGAACGATAAATGAATTGCATTGGCCCCTGGAGGCCTGATAGGTAAAACTGATGAGCATGAGTTATCAACTTGCAGAGAGTAGTGACCTTTCACAGCTGAGTTCCTTTGTGAACCGTGCGTACCGTGGCGATACCGCCCGTCAGGGCTGGACCCATGAAGCCGATCTTTTAGATGGTACACGAGTGGAGGCCAGTCTTTTGGCCGAAGAGTTGGCCAGGGGAGTGAGCCTCGTCATGGCCCATGATAACGGCGAACTTTTGGGCTGCTATCATTTCGAAATGAAAGATGCCCACACCGCTTACGTCGGCATGATTACTGTCGATCCGCAAAAGCAGGGAAGTGGTCTTGGTAAACAGCTTTTAGAAAATGCCTTCGCTCGTGCGCGTTCTTTAGGTGCGCAGATGATCAAGCTCACTGTCATGTCTGATCGCCATGAATTGATTGCTTATTACGAACGCCGCGGTTTCAAGCTCACCGGAACAGAATTCACTTTTGAGCCGGGTGATGCTCGTTATGGCCTGCCGAAAAAAGATCTCGTGTTATTGGAAATGAGCCGAAATCTCTAAGTCGTTTCCACGGGTGGAAACGGTAGTTCAAACCTGCAAAATCTTAAACTTAGCGCGACGATATTTTTTCATCTGACATCAACAAATGTTACTCCTGCCGCACAGGAGAAAAACATGAATCTCAAATATCTCACCGACTCCGAATTACTGAAAGAACTCGAGAGATGTGTTCAGCAAGAGCGGCAGTTATCTATCAAGGTGCTGCATCACATGCGCGAGGTGGATCGCCGTCGTCTCTACAGCGATCAGGGATGTAAAAGTCTTTTTGATTATGCGACCAGCAAGCTTGGCTATAGCGCGGGAGCAGCTTATCGACGTGTGCAAGCCGCGCGTATGCTGGCCGAGATTCCTGAAATCGAAGAGAAGATTCAGGGAGGCTTGCTTAATCTTACCCACATCACAGATGCTGCCAGTTTTTTTCGCGAGAACAAAATTCACAAGAAAGAAGAGAAGAAGGAAATCCTGACGCAAGTTCAGGGATTGAACAAAAGAGACACGAGCATCAAGCTGCATGAGTATGCTAAGAAGCCCTACATACGCATGATTCCCGTAGCGCTTTCAGAAGCCACCATTCAGAAAGTAGAAACCTGGCGGGGATTGCGACCGGCCGTTCATACGCCGGATGAGTTGATTGGGGATGCCTTAGATATTGCCATCATCAAAACGGAGCGAACGCGTAACGCGGGGATTTTGAAAAAGCAGGTCTACCAGCGCGACGAAAAAAAATGCACTATCTGCGGCAGTACTCATAATCTGCAATACGACCACATCCAACCTAAGGCGCTAGGGGGTGGTGATGCTGTCGAGAATTTGCGATTGTTGTGTTTTTCTTGCAACCAGCGCGCACGGATACGCGCTGGTCTTTGAGAGAACTAGAATTGGCAGAAGAAGCGGATCTGGGTCGGCGTGCTTTCTTTAACGCCGCCGCTGAACTTCATGATGAACTCGCCAGCAACGGCGCCTTCACTTTTGAACTTAGAAAGATCGCAAAGAACTTCGCCCGAGAGCACATCGTCTTCGCGAGTCGCCGTGAAGCGACGCTTGAGATTTTTGCCTACAGAGTTTTTGGCGGTCATCACTTCCGGTAGCTCCGCTTTCAGAATGCGGCCATTGTAAGGGAGTCCCATGGTGAACTCATCCATTTGCACCGGATAGGTGTTGATACGGCCATCGGCGTAGGTGGCTTCAAAGAACCAAAAAGGCTTAGGATATTTTGGGGCGCCCGCAGGAGCTGCAGCAAAGGTGTGAGTGGCAAAAAGAAAACTCAACAGCAAAAGCTTTTTCATGGGAGCTATCCTTAATAAATATTGAGTCTCTAATTTAAGAAACAGAGCAGAAATCGACAAGGGTTTTGTCTCTAGCCGTCGTTGCCGATGGCCTCGACCGGACAGGCCGCCATGGCGTTCTCGGCTTCCTTAATATCATCCGGGGTGGTGGGCTGAAGCATGACGTAGGCATGCCCATCGTTGTCGTTCATAGCAAAGAAACGCGGGGCTTCCACACAGCAGGCATCACAGGCAATGCACTGGTCATCTACGTAGTAGATGCCAGTGACATTCATAGGGAACTTATGTTTTTTATCGGCCATGGAGACTATCTACAGCAGAGCAGGGTTCGTGACAACTTTTGCGGTGGCCGTCAGATCTTTGATCATCTCTTCGCGGAATTTGCGCGCAAAGAGCTGAGATTGAGACTGAGCTTCTGTTTTCAACTGGGTGGCCATCTTCGCGTTGATGTCGCTGTTGGTTTTCTCGCCGACTTTCACGAGGAACAGCGCCCCTGGTGTAGAAAAGTCTAAAATTGTGCCTGGGGCTGCAGCAAACAGACGCTTCGCTTCTTCAGCGCTCAGGGCGTGGGGGCCAACGGTGAGGTCGTATTGGTTCACTTCGGTGCCTGGGAAGTGCACAAGGTTCATGCGGGTCTTATTGGCCGCAATAGTCTTGGCATCGTTGTTTTTGAGAGCGGCTTCAAGCGTCGCTTTGCTTTCAGACATAAGCTTATCGAGGTCTTGAGCTTTGCGTTTTTGAAGAGCCGTGGTGGCCAACTCAACCTTCACTTGCTCCAGAGTCTTCTTTTCTTCGCCTTTTTTGCCTTCGATGAAGAGCCAGTGGTAACCAAACGATGTTTTGATTGGGCCTAGGATCTGGCCGACTTTGGCTTTGAAAGCGGCTTCTTCGAACTCAGGAACCATGCGACCGCGGCTGAACCAGCCCAAGTCACCACCGGTTGCTTTACCGGCGTCTTCTTCAGTGAGAGCCTTGGCTTTTTCAGCGAAGTTTTTAGCGGTGAGAGTACCGGCCAATTTATCAGCTTTGGCCTTAGCCGCAGCTTCGTTTTCTGGTTTATCAGCGCGGAAGAGGATGTGACGGGCCTTCACTTCTTCAGGCTTGTTGTATTTGGCGAAATTCTCTTGGTACATGTCGTCCAAAAGCTTTTTGTTTTCTGGCTTGTTGGCGAACTCTTGAGCTTCAGTGGCCGAAACGCTCACGAGGTTCACCAAGTCGTTACGCTCGACGCGCACCGCTTCAGTTTTAACACCAGTCATTTTAAAACGCAGGATGTCACTGGCGTAGCCTTCCGATACGAGCTGAGAGCTGAAAATCTGCTCCATTTTACGGCCGGCCACGTCATGACCGATCATTTCTTCGAATTGGGTCGGCGTGTACTGGTTTTGCGCTAGCAAGTTGCGGTAGAGCACCACGTCGAACTTACCTTCACGCTGGAAGTAAGGAAGACGCTTAATCTCTTCTTTCACCTCTGATTCAGCGAGCGACATGCCGTTTTTGAGACCGAAAGACAGGACCAACTTTGATTGGATCAATTGACCGAGAACGGTCTCTTTAATACCCATCTGTTGGATTTGCGCAGCAGTAATTTTGCCGCCCATCATTTGATTAAAAAAGTCAATTTGTTGAGAGAGGCGCATCTGGTACTCGCGAGGAGTGATCGAAAGCCCGTCAACTGACGCGACGTCTTGAGGGGAAGCCGAGCCACTGTTGTTGTAGTCACCGAAGAGGAAACTCACAATGATGAGAATGAAAACGGTACTCAAAACGAAAGTGGCAATTTTACTCGTGAACGACTTTTGCATGGATGACTCCCTAAGGTTTACAGCTTGGACATTCTAACGGGTGTTCTCCGTTCAGGTCAAAGGAGAATCACTTTTCTTGGCAATGTGCTTCGGCGCGCGTTACTCTTTGTGGAGTCACTTTCATGAGGATTTCACTTGCGACGGATTGTTTCCGAATCTTCCAAAATTAAGATCATCAATAACCTGCTAGTTTTAGTACTGGCACTCTACGGCATTTCCCAAAAGCGCTTTGATTTGGAAGAAATGACTCTTTTCCAACGCCTTGTGGTGGAAGTAGTGGCCCCCGTGCAGAAAGGTTTTGCGAACTCTCGCCAAGAGTTAAGTGATCTCATCAACAACTACGTTCGTATTGTGAATACCAGTAAAGAGAACGTGTACCTCAAAGAAAAAATCTCACGCCTCGAAAGCGATCTTTTCCAAATGGAAGAAATCCGCCGCGAAAACTTCCGCTTGAAGCAGATGCTGAGTTACTCAGAAGATATGGGCCAAGAAAAAATTCTCGCTCAGGTAATCGGTTGGGATTCGGCCAATCAGTTTAAAGTTCTGCGCTTGAATCGTGGCTCGAACGACGGCATCCGCGTGATGTCGCCGGTGATCACGCACATGGGTCTCGTCGGTTACATCTACCGCGTAGGCCCGAATTACTCTGACGTTCTCACCATTCTTGATCCCAACAACCGTGTGGACGCTCTGGTGGAGCGTACCCGTACCCACGGCATCGTCGAGGGTGTGTTCAACTACCGTTGCGCGCTTAAGTACATCAACCGCACTGAATCCATTGAAGTGGGCGACCGACTCATCACGGCGGGTGTCGGCGGGATTTATCCTAAAGGTGTGAAGGTCGGCATGGTCACTGATATTGATCGTGAAGCTTCAGGTATGACCTTGGGAGTAGAGATCACACCGTCCGTTGATTTCCACAAACTCGAAGAAGTGTTGGTGTTGATGCCGAAGGTGGCCACCACGGCTCAGGTGACTACGCCTGTACCTGAAACAGTGAAGGGGCCGTAACCATGCAACCACGTTTTTCTCGCCTCATTCTTTCGACCCTCATCACTCTCGGCATCTTGATTGCGCTGGAAATCGCCACATCCGCTTTCTTGCCTGCCATCGGCTGGCGCGAGCACCGCCTGGCGTTCAACGTCGTGATCATTTTGTTCATGGCATTGAAAGTCACCACGCCGCTGTTGCCCTGGTTTGTGATGATGCTGCAATTGATGCACGCTGCGTTTTCTGTTGAGGGCTGGGCCCTCGGAACGTTGGTGGGGATCTTGGTGTCGTTGATTGCTTCTTACTTAAAAGAAATCCTGCAGTTCTCCAGTGCGATTGCCACCATGGTTACAGTTCAGCTGTTCCAGCTGGTCTGGTACGTTTCCACAGCGGCCATTATCTGCTTGAAGCTCGGCAGTTTTGAAAAATTCGGCATGATGTTCTGGAATGCCATGCCAGGAACACTGTTGCTGTCGTTGCTCTCACCACTACTTTTCAAGTTGCTTGATAAAGTTTGGAACACAGAGAGTGATGTAGGTCGTTCAGGCGTGGAAATCTAGCCATGTTTGGAGAAGAAGAACTCGTCAAAGTCCATAAAACCCGCGCGGGGATGATCGGAAACATCGTCTTCGCGGCGTTTGGGTTGCTGTTGGCGCGTCTGTGGTATTTGCAGGTTTATAAAGGTGAGCAGCTTCACCAATTCTCCATTCAAAACCGTTTGCGCAAAGAAGTGGTGTGGGCCCCACGCGGGATGATCCATAGCCGCGATGACCAGCTGCTCGTTGATAACATTCCTCGCTACGACGCCATTCTGACCCCGCAATACTTGCTTGAGAAAGAAGTGACGCTGGCGAAGCTTCATAAAATTCTCATGCTCGAGCCGGGCTCCATTGAAAAACTTCTTAAGAAGAATCAAAACCAGGCCACCTACCGCCCGATCACCATTAAAAAGAATATCGGCTTCGAAGAGCTCGCTCAGATCGAAAGCTTGAACGCAGAACTTCCAGGTGTGAGCGTGCAGACGTTCATTTCACGTGAATATAAAGACAAAGAAGTGGGCGCCCACTTGCTCGGCTACATTTCGGAGATCAGTCAGCAGCAATTGCCGAAGTTCCGTAAGCGCGATGGCATGGACTACCGGCTCGGCGACTTTATCGGCCAGTTCGGTATTGAAGAGCAGTTGGATAAATTCCTCCGCGGTGCCAATGGCCATGAATTCGTAGAAGTGGATTCTCGCGGCCGTCGTAAGCGCTACATCAACACGGACAATTTGTTTAAAGGCATCGAAGACGAGAAGCCCAATCAGGGTATGAACGTGAAGCTCACCATCGATCGCGATATGCAGATGGCGGGTTACGCAGCTCTTGAAGGTAAAGTCGGCAGTATCATCGCTATTGATATTGAGTCAGGTGAAGTCTTGGCGATGGTCAGTCGTCCGGCCTTCGATCCTTCGCAGTTCTCTCGCGGACTTACTCCTGAGTACTGGCGCAGTTTGATTACCAACACCGAGAATCCGCTACGCGATCGCAATATTCAAGAACACTATTCACCTGGGTCAACCTTTAAGGCGATCACCGGAATTAGTGCGTTTGAAGAAGGCATTATCGATGAGAACACAGAAGTGTTCTGTAACGGTAACCTACGTTTTGGTCGTAAGGTCTATCACTGCTGGAAACAGGCCGGTCACGGTGCCACCAGTATCACTAAAGCGATTCGCGAATCATGTAACGTCTTCTTCCAGCGTGCGGCCATGAAGATGAGCATCGACACCATCGCCAAGTACGCCAATATGTTTGGTCTTGGGAAACGCACAGGGATCTCTCTGCCGCGCGAAGTTTCCGGATTGATTCCGACGGAAGCCTGGAAACAAAAACGTTACGGCCAAGTTTGGCAGCCGGGTGAAACACTATCGTGCGCCATCGGACAGTCTTATGTCTTGGCGAGCACCATTCAAATGGCGCAGGCCTATGGTGCCATTGCGAACGGTGGAAAAATTTATCGTCCGTACGTTGTGAAAGATATCTACACTCCGAAAGGAGAGTTGATTAAGACCTTCACGCCGGAATTGTTGTCTGACTTTAAATTGAAAAATGAGAAGACACTTAAATACGTTCGCGAAGGACTCTTCCAGGTCGTCAACAATCCTAAGGGGACGGCCTTTGCAAGACGTGGCAAAGGGATTCAGATGGCGGGTAAAACCGGAACATCACAGGTCGTCCGCGCCACAGCCGATAAGGTTTACCAGAAATGTGAACAGATGGATTACGACTACCGTCACCACGGTGTGTTCGTTGGTTTCGCGCCCTATGACAAGCCTCGCATCGCTGCCGCCGCTCTCGTCGAACACGGCTGTCACGGTTCAAGTGCGGCCACTCCTGTGGTTGAAGCCGTTGTGACGGCCTACATGCAGAAGTACCATCCAGAGAGTTATTTGCAGAATCTCGAGAAAGACAAAGAGATCCACACGCAGTGGGTGAAGACGCTGAAGGCAACGGCCGCCCCAGCAGAGGAATAAAGGACGTCGATGTATCAGACACTCCTACAGTATCTCAAACGTTACGATTTCAGCTTCCTCGGAAGCTTCTTTGCGATCTTCTTAGTCGGCGTTTTGAATCTTTATTCGGCGACTCATTCCCAGAGCCACGAGGGTCTGGACATGCTTTATCGCTCCCAGATCATGTGGTGGTTGTTGGCTTCAGTTGTGGCCGTCATCGTGAGTGTGGTCTTCAATCCTAAAACTTTCGAGCGCGTTTCTTATTTCGCCTATGGCGTAACTTTCTTCCTACTCGTTTTGGTTATGGTGATGGGGGATGTGGGCATGGGAGCGCAACGTTGGTTGCAACTCGGCCCGATTCGTATGCAGCCGTCTGAGTTTATGAAGCTCGGTCTTGCGATGGCGCTCGCGCGCTACTTCGCTCGTGTTCAACCAGAAAAAGAACTTACGTTCCGCGATCTTTTGCTTCCAGGTATTATCGCGGGTGTTCCGGCCGTCATGGTTATCCTTCAACCAGACTTAGGTACCGGCATGCTCTTGCTCTTGATCTTCGCCATGATGATTTTCTACAAACGCCTCAAGTGGAGAACCATTATCACTTTGGTAGTGGGTGCCCTTGTCGCCGGTGTGTTGATGTACAACTTCGGTTTGCGTGAATACCAACGTAAACGTATTCATACGTTTATTGATCCTTACGCCGACGCCAAAGGTTCTGGTTACAACGCCATCCAATCTGAAATCGCCATCGGTTCAGGCCGTTTGTTTGGTAAGGGCTTCAAAAACTCTTCTCAGGCCTCTTTGCAATACTTGCCAGAAAACCACACGGACTTCGTGTTCGCGATTTTTAATGAAGAGCATGGCTTTTTTGGATCGGTGTTCTTGGTGGTGCTCTACCTCATCTTATTTATGAGGCTCATCTGGCTCGCCAGCTCCGTGCAGAGGTTTTACGACTCAGTCCTTGTGGTGGGCATCATGTCCATCTTCTTCTGGCACACCTTCGTGAATATGAGCATGGTGAGTGGCCTGATGCCTATTGTGGGTATTCCCTTGCCCATGATGAGTTACGGGGGATCGGCGATGCTCACTTACGGAGTCTGCATTGGCATGGTGACGGCCATTTCCAATTCCCGAAACTTCTTTAACTGAGGCTTTCCCTGAGAGCGATCTGCGGCGTCGCTTTCGTCGCTCGGGCCTGCGGCGTACATATCCGTACGCCTCGGCACTCGTTCCTCAGCTTCTAGCATCTCATCTCTCATGAAAAGCCTCGGGGAGTGGGAGCGGGCAGGAGGGGATGACATTTTTACAGGGTCACCCCAACGGCACCTGAAAAACCCCTATCATAGGGAAACAGGAGACCCCATCATGCGCATTCTTTTCGCCGCTATTATCGCCCTGACTTCAGTCACTATTGCCCATGCGGAGTCGTTCATTCCTACCAAAGATCGTGTGAAGCTGGAGCTGTGGATTGAGGGCGTAGAGTCGCAGCCTCAGGTGGTGGCAGAGTCGGCAGCCCCTAAGAAAGAGCTCCCAGAAGAGATCACCCGCATCCTGCTTAAGTATAAGTTGTAGCCCGGGCCGTATAGTATTATGATAATACTATATGCGTCGTATTGCTCACATCGGCAGTCTCCTTAAACAAATCTACCGCCTCTACAGTGTGGAACTGATCCGTCAGCTCCAGTCCCGCGGTTTTACCGATCTGCGTGCCTCTTTCCTTGAAATCCTCATGTACCTCGTCGAGCACGAAGCCCCCTCTATCAAGATGATTGGCAAGGCCTGCGGCCTTAAGAAACAAACCATGACCAGTCACTTAAACGAGCTGGAGCGTCGTGGTTACGTCACTCGCCAGCACTCAGAAGTAGATAAGCGCGAGCAGTTGGTGCGTCTCACAGACTACGGTGAGAAGTTCAAGGTGAACTTGTTGCAAGTGGTGAATGATGTAGAGTCGCACTATTCACGGAAAATGGGCGAAGTGGAGCTCGATCGTGTGGAGTTGATGCTGGAGAATCTGCACAGAGAATTGTTGGGAAGCCAGAAGAAGGGAACCCTGATCTAAGCAGATTCTTGGGTTTTCTCGACCGAATGAAGACGATGGCCTGGCCAGAATTTCCAACCACCCGAGACATTGTTGCAATTGAAGTAGTTCTTCGAATTCAAAAATTCGCAAGCCAGAATACTGCGTAGACCTTCTTCTGAAATAATCATCAGAGGCGTGGTTTGTTGGGGGACTTCATCCCAACGCGCTTCCAACTGTTCGAGAGGAATGTGCAACGTCGCACGCGGGCGCGTGCCTTCCGGAACAAATTCCTCATGAGACACATCGAGGAAAATAAAATCAAACTCAGGATCTTGGAACAGCTTCCATGCCTTCTCAGGTGAGAGGTCATGGTAAGGACGGCCGTTTTGAATGAAGGCGTCGGGGAGCTCTTGGTTATTTTTCACGCGCACCAGATGCTGGCGCTGGATGGCGAACTTACGATCCATCTCTTCTTGCATGCGCATCATCTGACGCTCAAGTGCCGCCACACGACCGGTGAGGAGGTTGATGACGTAGAAGATATTGTTCTGCAGCTTATGGCGAATGGACATAGTGTCTCCATCCTCATCTTACCCTGCAGTGCCTGGGCCCTAAAAGAACGGGTAAATCGTGCCGAATTGGATGTGATTCACGATCATCGAAGTCAGGATTGAGGCGGCCAAAAACAGCGAACCCTCATAAAACCCATAACCCCAGTTCTGCTGATCGGTATCTTGAATAGGCGCATCGGCACCAGCGGCATATATCCGTGTTTTGAAAACGTACTCCAGCCCTCGTTTGAAGAGCGGGTACACGATCAGCGCCAAGAGCATTTTAAGCATCACTTGTACGCAGTACATGCTGATGTCGTAGTGCTCTTGATCGAAGCTACCGCCCACCAACCAGCTGATCCCCAAAGTGAAGCCGGCATAAGACAGGGCCACTGATGGCCGTTGCTGAGTAATCAAACGATTGAAGTTCAATTTAGTGAGAAGACTGTAGTACTTGGAACTAAAACCCATCACCACCATGGCGAGTAGCCACAACACGAAGAGAATCACCAAAGAGTTCTCGGATTGATCCACCACCGTGCGTGTCACGTGGGCGATAGAAAGCGCATGAGAAAGGCACACAATGGCGTAGGTGAGGTTCTGGCGTTTGAGGACTTCGTCTTTGTATTCAAAATTATACAGCACGATGCTCTCGATCAGAAACAACGACAGGAGGTAGAGACCACAGGTCAAGGTACCCCAGACGAAGAAATGGAAAATAGAGAGGAAAATTCCGTGGCTCTCATCAAAACCCAGTGAACTCAAGATGATCGTGAAGCCCACCAAACGTGAAAACATGTGGATGGTATCAGCCGGATTTTCTGACGGATAAAAGCGCTTGGTCACTTGTTTTTTCATGCTGGGATAAAACAGCAAGTGAGCGTACTTATAAGCGAACAAAACACCACACACCACGCCAACGAGGATGATGCGGATGAGGAGTCGATCGAAAATCTCATTCATAAACAGGCCCTTTAGAAATTTTCTTTGAGATACTTCAACAGGAGCGTTTTTAGATCCACTTTCTGCTGGCGCTCAGGCTTGAAAAAGTTCGGAAAGTTTTTTTGAGTCACTCGCCCGTCCGTTCCAAACTCGTTATCCATTCCGTAAAAAATCTTTTTGCGTTCATTGTGAGAAACGTACTCTTCATAGAACGCTGGAATCGGTCGCCATGTTCCCCAGCCGAGGTAGCGCGGGAGATTTTTGTAAGCACGATAAAAGCGCCAGCGCACTTGCCCTTTTTTATCTGGGCGCCACTCGCCAAAGCCTCGGTTGCCCACATAGGCCACACCCGGAGGCATAGGGAGAGTTTCTTCTTGGCCCTCAATACGACGGAACACCGACATGCCGATGTTCTTACGATTCTTAAGCGCAAAATCTCGCGAGGTGCGCACGATCATCTCTTCTACACCTTGAAAGCCATGCACGAGACGAAATTTTTGATAGTAGGTCTTGATGAGAAAGCCGGTGGCGTGAGTGTCGGTCAAAACCACCGTGACGTTTTGTCCTGGGATCACACGGCTGAGGCCTTTCTCATTGGGAACATAGTCCATTCCTAACTCAGAAGGGGAGAGCGCCTTGGAGAGTCCCAAGTAAGCAATCACCAGCATAAAGTAGAGGAAAAATTTTTGCATTAAACCGCTCGTACGATCTCAAGCACAGCTTTCTGCTGTGCTGAAGGAAGAAGGTCGTAGTCCAAGTGCAAACGAGTCACTGCATGGCTCTTGGAATATTTCTCAAACAGATCGGTCGCTTCATTCACATTGATGTGGCGGCGAGTTCCCCCCATGGAGGCCTCACGCAAAACTTTCATGGGGTAGGCGTTCGCCGGTGCTGAGTCGGCGTAGTACTTCGACAAACGTCCCTTTGAAGAACATTTGATGTAATCAATATTTTGCGCCTTGAGATAGTTCTCAAGTGTTTCCATGTGCGGGACACCTTCAGGACCAAAGGTTTCCATCACTTTGCGGGGGATATCGTTGCGCACGATCCGTGCGGCCCAAGGGTCTTTGCTTTTACGCAAAACTTTCCACAAATGTGGATCATCATGATCAAGGTAGGCTTCGATGTCAGCTGGAATGGCGTACTCGCTGGTGCCCGTCGCATTGAAGTAGCGCATGAGCATCTGCTCAAGACAAACAGCGCGGTAGTGGAAATACACCATCATGAACATATGAAAGCGGCTCAAAAGGAAATCATCAAACGTCGAAACGGCGCGCTCGCTGATGCCCAAATAAACTCGGCCGCCCTCTTCGCAGGCCTTGAGATTATCCACAATCCAATCCAGATCAAATTTTCCGTAGCTCACGCCACAGAAGTAGCTGTCGCGCAGAAGATAATCCATGCGATCGCAGTCCATCTCACTTGAGACGAGTTGATGCAACAACGGAAACCAGTCCACACCATCAAGTGTGAAGTAAGCTGGGTCGCGGGTTTCACCCATGACCAGTTCGGCAACAGCTTCGGGAGTGACGCCGAGATCAGCGCGCACATCTTTAAAAGAGCTCGTGAAACTTGAATCCACAATACTCTTGAGAGTGTAGTCTTCGTGGCTTGCTTGGCGGTCTTTGCCAGGAGCAAAACGAGTGGGAAGTTTGAGGGCGCTCACCATCGGCATCACATGCTCAGTGGTGTGTGACAAAGGCGCATGGCCAATATCATGAAGCAAACAACCCAGGCGCAAGGTCTGGCGCAGGCGCTGCACTTCTTTGTCGTAGAGGCGATCTTTGAAGAGGGCATTGAAAACTAACGTGCCCACATTCATCACGCCAATCGAGTGCAAATAACGTGTGTGAGTCGCACCTGGAAAAACGAACTCGGAGAAACCCAGTTGTTTGATGTTTCTTAAGCGTTGAAAGAAGGCGTGTTCGATGACGGGAATTTCAGCGTCAAAGATGGCGATGGAGCCATGGACTGGGTCACGAATTTCCACTAGAGGCCTTTTGCGTTGTCAGTCAGCCAACGAGCAATGTCTTTGCTCTCGAACATCGGAACGCCATCAATGTAGAGACAAGGAACCGTGCTGCGTCCCGTGTCCTTCATGAGCTTCTCGCGATTGGCCGTTTCTTTACGAATGTTTTTCAGTACGACTTTGTCTTTAAGACCTAGATCCGCAACAGTGCGCAGAACCAATTGGCAGTAAGGACATTCATCAAAGTAATACAGTTCTAATTTCTTCATAGGGCCTTAAAAAAGAAGTGGCCCCTGCGGGCCACGTCTTAAGTGTAATTAGTAAGACTCGTCGTCGTCTTCAGCTTCTTCACCCGGTTTCTTCGGGCCTTTGACGTATTCTTCGTCTTCATCGAAAACTTCGTCTTCTTCTTCAGCTTCTTCTGGATTATCAAGGCCTTCTTCGTAACCCCAGCCGTAGCCGTAGGCGCCTTCTTCTTCCTCTTCACCTGGTGTGAACTCTTCAGCTGGCTTAGCAACTTTTTCAGCTTTCGGATCGATCTCGCCTTCTTCTTCTTCGTCGAAGTCCGCGTCGAACTCGTCAGCGCCGTCTGAAGCGTAGTCGTCGTCAAAAGCTGCGCCTTTGGCGTGAGCTGGAACGACAACCGGGATGATCGCTTTTTTCGTTTCTTTTTTTGCTGCTGGCTTCGCCGCTGGTTTCGCTGCAGGCTTAGCCGCTTTAGCAGGAGCTGCTTTTTTTGCAGCGACTTTCTTCGCTACTTTTTTAGCGGCTTTCTTCGCTACTTTCTTGGCCACTTTTTTTGCAGCGACTTTCTTCACTGCTTTCTTGGCGACTTTTTTTCCAGCAGGTTTTGCTTTCGGTTTCGCACTCTTTTTTGCGGGGGCTTTCTTCGCTTTCTTGGCTGCCACGGGAGGTCCTTTGCTTAATTGAATGGGAGGAAAAAACTCACCCTAGTATAGTGGCACACCAATTTGTTGGGCAAGCGTCAGTGATTGACGGTGGTGGGAACACCTAGCGCACTGAGTTCTAGAGCGTTGCGAAAATTGTTTTGCCGCACGTCTTCGCCCAGCGGGGTAAACAGCCCTTCAGAGTAGATAGCTGCGTTGGCCCCACTCCCAGCGCCATAGTGGCCTGAAGACGTCAGTGATTTAAGCGTTACGAGTTTAGTCGAATAGCCGGTTCGCCGCATTGTTTCCTGTTCACCGCTATAAGGCGTAGAAAACAACCCGTCCTCGGTAGCGCCACGCATGGGACCAGGCATGTAGCTGGTGAGCAGCTTGTCCCACTTAATGATGTCACTGCGGGGATGGTCTTCCCGGTAGCTATACTCGATGGTGTGGGTGTGAGCATCGAAACCTAAGTTACTGCTGTTGTAGAAAGCGTCGATACTTTCTGTGAGCGAGAGTGGGCACAGCGTTCCCGTGGTGTTGCCCAGTGTATTGGAGTCGCCGAAGTAAAAAGCGAGAAAAGTTCCGGCGATGCTTTTGCAAGTGGGCTTGGCGCCGGCATCTGTGGGATTCAAGTTGAAAGGAAAATCTGAAATACGTTCGGCGGCATCACGATATTTCACGGGATCATCATCAAAAATAGTTTTCGCCACGAGGTTCATGGAGTTGCGATATTTCTCCATGGCGGAAGTTTGCACGTTCATGAAGTTTTTAATTTCAGCGCCCACCTCCGCTGCATTGGCGAAGAGGGCATCTTCATTACTTTGCGAGAAGAGTGGAGCGTAGATTTTTCCTTGATAACGTTCAATGCCAGAACCTTCTGAGGTTTTCTCACCGACGACAAAGCCGAACGTATCGAGGAAGTTTCCACTGCCACCGGCCGGCTGGAGGCCCAAATCATAAGGAATAGGGATGGTGTAGTTAGCCGCTTCGTAAGCCGTCGGTGCACGTACGTTATAGATTGATTTTGTAATTTGCTCGACGTTGTCGACACCTTCAAGATTGGCGCGGAACATCGTGAGCTGTTCGCCCTTGTAGAGTCCAGCAGAGTAGGCGTCATCACTCACACCTTCTGGATTAGGAATGATGATATTAGTTGGAACAGCGGAGATATAGCTGTTGGGATCTGTGATGCCACCGGGATTGAAGTCGTACACTAAATTAGGCACACCAAAAACAATGCCCGGACCTGAAACCCAACCGCCGACTTGGTCGGTCGGATCTGCAATCCAAAAACGCTCTTCTTGGGTTGGGCCGCGATTAATTGGGATCGGCATACCGGGAGCAAAACCACCAATAGGCACTGGCGTGTTAGTGCCTTTGCGTTTCACGTTCGCAAGATTGAGTCCACTTAAGTACGGAGTTGAGCGACGATTGTTGGCCGTGGTTCGTGTGCTCATGGCGGTTTCGTCACTGCCACTGCCTGCTCTGAAAAGTGCCGGGCCAATTCTTCCACCCATCGGCTTCGCAGCAGCGTAGGCGGTGAGTTTAGTTGAAGGAGTGCTGAAAGGATTGAACAGGCCTTGGAAACTCGCTTCGCCTTTGACTGCGTAATAGGTCACGACTTCTGGATTTTTGTAAAAACCCATCGGGAAACCAGGTACAGGAATGGCGATCTTAGAGACGTCACAGGCACCTTCCGCTTTGACAACCTGGCCGGCGGCATTCAAGACATCATCACGTGCGATGAGCGCTGTGAAGAAAGTCGCGTAGTTCACCAGTTGGATTTTGAGATCCAGGTATTGCTTCGGGCGCTTGCCCTTAGGTCCTCCGAGCATCGTCGAGAGCGAATTATCCGGGAATGAGACTGACTGTGGTGCCAGTTCTGTCAGCGTGAACGAAGCTTTCATTTCTTCGTTACGGTTAGAGCCTTCGTTGGTGAGATTGCGGTAGCCCGACCAGTAGGCCTTGGCCGGTCGCTCGTTGCCGTAATGGTTTTGTGCAATCAAGGTCTCGGCATTTTGGCAGCCCGGTGAGCCTAATGAGGGATCCCCACACAACACAGTGGGTGGACGATTCATCGCGAACTCAAGAGCGCGTGTGCGAATCGCCAACTCAACGGCCTTGGGCCATGCACCCACGCGATCCACGGCGACTTGAGGAGCATCAGCAAAAGCACTGTTGGCAGCACCGTCGCGCAAGTTGTAGGCCCACAAATTGGTGACGTTGAAGTTCAGCTGCGTGCGCTTAGAGCAGTCACTGGATTTTTCTTTAACGATGGCATCAATGAACGACGAGGTGGTCTCATCGATACCCACTAAGTTGGTTGGTTCGAAGCGCGGGATACCGGGGATGGCGTAGCGACGGCAGACGTTGGTGGGAACACCCGCGTAGTGCAGGCACACAGAAGGGAAATTATAAACATCCACACCCGTGCCATCATTGATGTTGGGATCGGGCTCCATGCGGTAGCTGACGTTGCCCGAGCCCGGAGTGGCGCGCACATCATTGATGTTGAGATTGCCGAGCACGTAGTACTTGAACATCCACTCTTTGTAGTTGTTCCGTAATTCCCAATTCATGTAGCCGATGCGGGTGAGCATGCGTGCTTGCACCGCTGCTCCGGCATAGGCGGAAGCATCCGTGGCGTTCTGCAAATTGATCTTCGCCTTAACGAACAAACCGATGTTGATGACGAAGGCGATGATGGAGATCAAAACGATGAGGCTGGAGGCAAAGAAGATACTTATTTGGCCCCGCTCACCGGCGCGTTTTGTCCCTAGTAGGTTGGAAGTGAGCGAAATCATGTATGAGCATTTTGGTACGGGATTTGGAAGGTGTAAAGCATCCCGGCACGCAAGGCCTTGGTCCGGGATGTGGAACGTGTGCTGATAGGCCGTCCCCCCTCTGTTTCCCACCGGTTTACACCCCGCCACCAACAGTTTCTTCACCTCGGGGCCCGCAGGGGCCCCGGCGGCCATTTGTGCCCACTTCAGTCTTAAGATAGCCACATGCTTTAATAGCTCTAGAGAGGTGACCTTGAAAAAATCTGCCAACCGCGACTGTTACTGTGCCCTGTGCCGCACCCCGCGTGCTCTTCAGTACGATAACAATTTATCTCCTCGTCATTACGGCCAGATTGCTTTGATCACCGTCATTCTTACGTGGGCTCTCTTCCCAATCTTGGAATGGAAAACTCTCGGGAGTTTTTTCATCATGTGGGCGGGCTTTGAGTTCACTCGCAAATCTCTCTATCGTCGTGATGTGAAATGTTCGACCTGCGGCTTTGATCCGACTTGGTATCGCAAAGACGTGCGCATCGCTCGCAAGCATGTGGAAAACTTCTTGCGCGACAATCCAGATTCTCCGCTGCTACGCGCGAGAAAGTCGCAAGCGTCGTCAGAAATTTCTCAGTAGTCTCCAATAAATTTATTTGATCACCAGAAGCCTTGAACTATTTCAAGGCTTTCGCTCATTTCTCTGTTGGCATATTTTCCGCAAGTGACGGCCTAAGTGAGAACCTGACCGTTTCCGTAGTGCTGCGATTGAAGTAGCCTCTGGGCACGCGAAATTCGTGATGGAAATCACAAACAACAATATGCCTCACCATCAGGCAAAGGAGATTCTATGAGCGTAAATAAAGTGATCCTACTCGGGCGTTTGGGCCAAGACCCAGAGTTGAAGTACACACCAGGCGGCGCGCCGGTTTGTAACTTCTCAATCGCCACCACAGAAGCGTGGACCGACAAGGGCGGACAGAAACAAGAAAAAACAGAATGGCACCGTATCGTTGTGTGGGGAAAACTCGCAGAACTTTGCAACCAGTACCTCTCTAAAGGTCGCCAAGCTTTCGTTGAAGGCCGTTTGCAAACTCGTTCATGGGACGACAAAGACGGTAACAAGCGTTACATGACTGAAATCAACGCAGCCACTGTGCAATTCATCGGCGGCCCCTCTGACAACAAAGGCGGCGAGCGCCATGTTGATAATTCAGCGGGCATGAACCAAGGTTCGGCTCCTATGGATATGAACCAGGATTACAAGGTCTCGACTGAGGCTAACTTCGCTTCTGATGACATCCCGTTCTAGACTTTAAGACTGACCCAATAAGTTGTCGTTAAGGGCCCACTTAGGTGGGCCTTTTTATGGTCAGGATGACCGGTATGCCGCCGAAGTCAGGATGACTAGGAGGCGGCGATTGTCCTGATGTATAATACTAGCCATGCAGACCTCCCCAGCATTACGGAGCTTTTTCTCCGTTCGTTATGATTTGATTGATACCGGAAGTGCCCTTCCGTTCGATCTTTTTGTGAACTCGTCATCGCTCAAAGAGCGCGAAAAATTCGTGCGTATTTTTCCATCAGGCGAAGCGCTGAGTTTGGATGATCTAGAAAACTTGCGCAAAAAATATCTCCAGATCTACATCCCGGAAGATCAACGCAGTCTCTACATGAAGAGCTTGGTGCAATCGGATCAGCGCGATGACACGCAAAAAGCCCACGTCATCAAAGACTCGGCGCTGGAATATCTCGGCCGTATTTTTGATGGCAAACGTGAGTTCTCAACCGAGTTGCTTGAGGCCGGTATCGAAGGCTGTCGTGAAGTCGTGGAGAACATGGTCGATCTCTTAGGAGAGTACGGTATTGATGATCTGCGCGGCCTGATCAGTAATTTGAGCTTTCATGATTTTTACACTTACGACCACTCCATCAACGTGTCGATGTACAGCATCAGCATTTGGAAAGCCGCTCATCCGAAAGCGCCTCGTCAGGACTTGGTGAATATCGGTCTGGGTGGATTGCTGCATGACTTGGGCAAAGTCAAAATCCCTACCCACATTCTGAATAATCCCGGCGGTCTCACAGAAGCCGAGTATGAGCAGATCAAAATGCACCCTGATTTTGGTTTAGAGCTTCTATTGTCGGGCCATGTGAAAGTTCACCACACCATCGATGTGAGTGTGATTGCGCGCATCGTGCACGAGCACCATGAAAACTGGGACGGCACCGGCTACCCAACCAAGAAACGTGAAGAAGAAATTCATCCGATGGCGCGCGCTTGCACTATTGCTGACTTCTTTGATGCCATCACCACCAAACGTTCTTACAGCCAAGTCATGTTGGTGGCTGACGCGGTCGGTGTCATGAAAAAATTCCGCGGCGTGAAGCTTGAGCCATGGCTCTTTGATATTTTTGAGAAGCATGTGGATTATGTGAAGTCAGACATCCGCAAAGACATTACACTTTCTCATCGCTTCGATCCCACCATTCCTTGGGCGCAGCTGCCGATTGAAGAAGTCAAAGCGCTGGCATCGGCTGACTTCGGAAAAATCCGTGTCGTGACCGAGAAGAAAAAATGAAGACTCTGTTCTTGGCAGTTTGGTTTCTCTCAGGCGTAAGCTTTGCTGCTGAAACTATCACCGCTGACATCGCGAGCATCGAATCCCTTGAGAAACGTCCTTATTTTAAGCCACGCCCTGATTGGGTCGGCATCCCGATGCCCTACGGGCCCATTGAAAAAATCCGTGAAGATCTAGAAAAGCGCATTGGAAAAAAGCTTCAACATGAAGACGAAGCCCACATCACTGTGATCACGCCGTCTGAGATGCGTATTCTGTCTCAGACCATCAAGATGAACACCGTTGAAAAAATTGTCGTCAAAGAAAGTGCCATGAAGGCACCTGTGAAAGTCCTGTGCTTGAAAAAGGTCACAGCAGTTTTAGGAAATAAGTCAGAAGAAAGCTGGTCTGTTTCAATCGAGTCGAGCGAGCTGCGAGAATTCCGTAATCAAGTTTGGCGTCGATTTGTCGCCAACGGGGGGATTCCTGACGATTTCCAGTGGAAGCGTTGGTCTCCGCATATCACCCTAGGTTACACCTCATCGGCCTTGCATGATGAGGATCGCTTGAGCAAAGAGAAGACCGAATGCACTTATATGCTTAAGGCCCCTTAAGCTGATCCCATAGCAATTTTCCCATCAAGAGAATCACCACAACCGTGAGAGCAGGTTTCACCACGCCCACCGTTTTGCGTTTGGTGAGCTGCGCGCCCATGAATGAGCCGATCACAATGGAGAAGCCGCCCACTGCGCCCCATTTCCAATCCACTAGACCTTGCATGGCAAAGCCTCCCAGCGACACGCCCGCGGAGAGTGAATTAGCGAGCTTTGAGAGCGCCAAGGCGCTCATCAGCGGCATGGAGGTGAACCACAAGAGGGCGAGCAGCATAAAGGTGCCCCCGCCTGGCCCAAAAAAGCCGTCGTATATTCCCACAAGCAGACCCGCGAGAATGAATTTATTGAGAGCGGTGGGCTCCGCTGGTCGCTCGGCAAAGAGGCGTTCTTTCGACCATACGATCATCAAGATCAAGGGACAGAGAGCGAGCAGCATCCAGGCAAAGACATGGGTAGGGACAAGGCCCGTGAGCTGAGAGCCGACAAACGATCCGATGCTGATGGCAACGAGAAACCATAGACCTTCACGCCACGGAACAGGGTGGTGGCGTTGATACACCCACAGCGCCATCACACACGAGGCGAAGGCACCCACTTTATTGGTGGCGACGACGTGTGCGCCCGGTCCCATGACAAGCGTCCACATGGGAATCGTGATGAGTCCACCACCGCCTGCGATGGCATCAATGAAGCCAGCAAGAATGGAGATGAGGGGAACAAAGAGGGGGTGGTTTTCCATGGCAAAAAAAAAGCCACCCGAAGGTGGCTTTGGATGATTACTGCTGTGTTGCTTGTTGCGGTTGCGCTTGATTAGGCGCTGAAGGCTGCTGCGTTTGTTGTGCAGGAGCCGCTGCTTGTGGGGCCGTTGCATCAGTTGGAGCTGGTGCAGAAGCGCCGGCCGCTGGAGCAGCTGCATCGCTATTCAAAGGAGCAGCGAGTTCTTGCTCATCATCGAACAAAGATTTTTTGGCTTCACGGCTCTTAAGAGTCGTCAGAGCGATCGAGTTCAACATGAAACCAATCGCGAGAGCGCTGGTGAGTTTAGTGAAGAAGTTACCTTTGCTTGAGCTAGAGAAAACGGCTTGAGAAGCGCCGCCACCCATAACAGCTCCCATCTCAGCGCCTTTACCGAACTGCAAGAGCACGGTGACAACGAGAAGGACGCAGATGATGACATGCAAAACAATAAGGGTCGTGATCATAAAATCTCCTAGGGGCTATATTTGTAACACGCCCCCATCTAATAAAGAAACTTGTTCTACTGACACAGCGCTAGAAAATCCGTCGCTTTAAGGCTCGCGCCGCCTACCAAGGCACCGTCGATGTCGGTTTGCCCCATGAGTTCTTTCACATTGTCGGGTTTCACGCTGCCGCCGTAGAGGAGGCGCACTGATTGACCCGCAGCAGAGTACATTTCTTTGAGTTCTGAGCGAATAGCTGCATGAACTTCCTGGGCCTGAGCAGGTGTCGCCACTTTGCCCGTGCCGATTGCCCAAACAGGCTCATAGGCCACGATCAACTGGCCAGGATGCCAGCCCGCGAGATCAATGAGGCCTTGGCGTAGTTGTTGTTTAACCACAGCGAGAGTTTGGCCGGCTTCACGTTCGGCCAGAGTTTCACCCACGCAGTAAATCACCGCGAGGTTGTGAGCAAGGGCGCGCTTAGTTTTGGCCGCACAGGTCGTATTTGTTTCATGAAAAAGTTGGCGGCGTTCTGAGTGACCCACCAAAACAAAACTCGCACCGAGATCTTTCAAGGTCGCTGGTGAGTTTTCTCCAGTAAAAGCACCGCTGTCTTGTTCGCTGCTATTTTGCGCACCGATTTTCACATCGTGAGGAGCAAGATTGAGTGCGAGCCCAATATGCAAAGCCTGCGGAGCAAGCCAGGCTTCCTGCTGACGAGGGCCAGATTTGAGAGCGGAGAAGAACGCACGAACCTGTTCTTGATTCTGGTTCATCTTCCAGTTACCGACGATGAGTTTCATCTTAGAGACCTCGCAAGGCATTCACGCCTGGAAGCTCACCTTTCTCAATGTACTCAAGAGAAGCGCCGCCCCCCGTGGAAACGTGGCTGAATTGATCAGCGAAACCACTCTGCTGAGCAGCTGCCACTGAATCCCCGCCGCCGACGACCGTGAACGCACCAGAGTGAGCGATGTAGTTCGCCATCTCCATGGTACCCACTGCAAATTTAGGATTTTCAAACAAACCCATCGGGCCGTTCCAGAAAATCGTTTTCGCACCTTTCAAGTGGAGAGCGTATTTGTCGATGGTCGCTGGGCCGATATCAAGACCCATTTTATCGTTGTCGATGGTCGCAGAGAAACTTGGCTCTGAATCAGGATTACCGGCCACGATGTGATCAACCGGAAGCTGAATCTTGCCGCCCTTATCTTGCGCGAGCAATTGTTTGGCGAGAGCGACGTCTTCATCACCGCAAAGTGATTTACCAACAGTGAGACCTTTCGCTTTCAAGAACGGATACGCCATGGCGCCACCGATCAAGATTTTATCGACGAGCACGAGCAAACGTTCGATGGTTTTGATTTTGTCAGCGACTTTGGCGCCACCGAGCACTGCCACGAACGGCTTCGCAGGTTTATCCATCAAGTGCCCGAGGGCCTTGATTTCTTTTTCCAGCAACAGACCAGCGTAAGCGCGGCCCGAGAAGAACTTGTTCACTCCAAAGACTGAAGCGTGCTTGCGGTGAGCGGCGCCGAAAGCGTCGTTCACATACACATCGCCGTAAGTAGAAAGTTTCTCGGCGAACTCTTGATCATTCTTTTCTTCGAGAGGAGAGAAGCGCAAGTTTTCGAGAAGAACGATTTTTGTCTCTGGCAGTTGTAAGAATTCTTTCACGCCTGCATCGACGGGTCCTTGAGTGAGAACGACATCGATCCCGAGCTGTTCTGCGAGGTAAGTTGCCACTGGCTCAAGGGAGTACTTAGGATTCACTTGGCCATCCGGGCGACCCAAGTGACTCATGAGAATGATTTTTGAAGCACCTTTCTCCAACATGAGACGGATCGTAGGCAAAGCCAGATCGATACGACTCGCGTCCGTGATCGTACGCGGCTCAGTTTTCGTGAGAGGTACGTTGAAGTCAAAACGGGCCAGAACTTTTTTGCCTTTGAGGTCGGCGTCCTGGATGGATTTCAGTTGCATGGGTTGTCCTTAAAGTTTTGCACCGACAAATTTCGCAAGATCAAGCACACGATTCGAGAAACCCACTTCGTTGTCATACCAGCTCACGACTTTGGCCGTGTTGCCGATCACGTTGGTGAGTTTTGAATCAAAGATCGATGAGTCTGGGTTGCCCATGAAATCGACAGAAACCAACTCTTCTTCGGTGTAACCCAAGATGCCTTTAAGAGAGCCTTGAGAAGCTTCTTTCATGGCAGCGTTGATGGATTTTTTATCGGCCGGCTTTTTAAGAGTCACAGTGAGGTCGACCATAGAGACATCGGGAGTAGGAACGCGAACAGCGTAACCATCAAGTTTGCCTGCCATCTCTGGAATGACTTCGCCCATGGCTTTAGCTGCACCGGTTGAAGTAGGGATCATGCTGACAGCAGCGGCGCGTGCGCGACGTAGATCAGTGTGTGAGTTATCCAAGATGTTTTGGTCAGAGGTGTAGGCATGAACGGTGGTCATCAAGCCGTGCTCAATGCCGAAAGTTTCATGCAGAACTTTTACGATCGGCGCAAGACAGTTAGTTGTGCAGCTGGCGTTTGAGATGATGTGGTGTTTGGCTGAATCGTACTTGTCACTGTTCACGCCCATCACGAAAGTACCGTCGAGGTCTTTGCCAGGAGCGCACATGATAACTTTCTTAACTGAGCCGCGCATGTGCTGACCGAGACCGGCCTTGTCTTTGAAGATACCGGTGGCATCGATGACGACGTCAATTCCGTGAGCATCCCAAGGAATCTCAGCTGGGCTCTTGATGCCATAGAAGTGGATTTTTTTGCCGCCGACCATCAGGTCATCGCCATTCAAGGTGACATCGACCGGAAGTTTTCCGTGAAGTGAATCGTATTTCATCAAGTGAACGTAAGGAGTGCGATCGCCCGGGTTGTTGACGGCGACAACTTCAATGTCGGCATCTAGGCCCTTGTGCTGGCGCTTGGCCAATTCGCGTAAGATCGTGCGGCCGATGCGGCCCATTCCATTGATACCAACTTTTACCGTTTTCATGGAGTCTCCTTAAGCACCAATTAAGGTGAGAAATGTCTGGATGAGGGGGAGAAAATATAAGGTGCAAATTGCCACGGATAGGGCCTTTTGTGTAGGGGTTTCGAGGATATTGGCGCCTTTCGCCGCCCCGCGCATTAAGCAAAAAGCTCAACATAAGGGCAGAAACTACCCAGAGGCTCAACAGCGGCTTGTGATCGTATGATTTAGGCAGGGGAGAATTCATGAAATTAACGTTCATCATCTTAAGTTTTTTACTAGTCCTCATGGGAACGCGGGCGATCGCGAGCGTAAGCTCAATGCCGCATGCGCAGAATCCTGAGAAAAGCTTTGTCTGCTGGAAGGCGATGCAGCCACTCATTAAACGCGAAGGCGTCGGTGAGGCCTGGAAGCCTAAAATGCGCACGGACAACACCTTTAAGTACACGGCTCCAACCGGCAAGCTCTCGCGCTGGTGGACGTTGGAAAAAGAAGGCGGCTACGAGGTTCTTGTTAAAGAAAGTCCTTACGATCGTATGATCGTTCGTTACTCCACTGCAAATAAGTGCGCGCCAGAAGTCGCTACCGTACCTGTGAAGGCACCGGTTGATGGTTTCACGGATGCCGAGTTAGCACGTACGCTCAAGACCTCTCAGGGCGGCGGTGTCATTTACTCATGGTCACCTTTCATGGATCACTCAGTTCGTGGAATCAAAACGATTCGCGAAGTCGCTGAAAAAAATAAGCTCACTTTGACTCTTGTTCTCGACCCGACCGTCAAAGAAGCGGATGCATTGAAGGCGCTCAAAAAAGAAGGCATCACTGGTGTGAAGCTCAGCAAGAGCCACAGTTTTGAGCTGCAAAAGCGCAACACACTCATGCACTACCCAAACATCGTGATGTATAAAAACGGCCGCATGGTTGGGCCAATGGTTCCCGGTATCATGGGACAAACCACTTACTCCCGCGTAGTCGGGAAATACCTGGAGTAGCCCATGTTATTAATTACAATGATGATGCTGCTTTCTGGAAACGCGAACGCTCAAGGCGTGCCAGCAGTTTGTGCGATCGAGACAGATCTCGCGCAACGTCGAGTAGAGTTGGATTTTACTCCCGACTATTTCTTTAAGCCGATCCCTCGCCAAAACCCACAAGACAATCGCCAAGAAGTGTCAGTCATTTCTGGCAATGGTAACGTGGTGATGGATATGAACACAGGTGACTATCGCTCTGTACCGGGTCCGTTTGATGCGGTTCCAACTCCAGACGGTCATGTTGTGATCACGCCGGGCCTCGACTTCTTTGACCGTGATACCATCAGCCCGAGCGCGACACCGTTGCTCGCCGACGGCGATCAAGATAACTCGGACAACGTGTTGGATGGTGTTTATCACTCATCGGGTGTTCTCCCGGGAGTGGCCGCTCCGAAACGCACTTACCGTGTGATCACGGATACGCTGACGACGGGCGATGAGAGCATGAACACGCTGATGTACAAAGACTATGAAACCAAAATGGTGAACGGCAGTCCGAAGTTCACTGAGAACGAGCACCCACCGAGACCGTTGTGTCCGAACTTGGGTGATTCACCTTACAAGCTCCCGATGCTTTCAAAAGATGGCCAACAGTTGGCGGCCTATGATGTTGAAGCGGGAACAACAAAGATCTTTAAAATTACAAAGCAAGCTAATGGCACGAACAAGTGTACTGTGACTCGCGATTTGGGTTTCGCCACAGGTAAAGTGGAGTTCTCACCAGACGGTAAGAAGATCACATTTGCCTCTGATACGAACTCGACGGATCCGCAAGCGGTCACTTGGTACGCACAGCCAGAGTACTCGCAAAACTTTCAAGTTTTCGTGGTTGATCTTGAAGAAGACACTATTCAACGCATCTCAAACCAAGCATCGGGTAACTCATACTATCCGTCGTTTTGGCATGACGGCACTGTGGCCTACATGGAGCAAACTCCAGACGGCACATACAGCATCGTTCAGGCCCCGGTCTCAAGTGCACCGACCGTCAACTTGGCCTCAAGCGCTGAGATCAATCGCTGCAACACTCTCGGTTCTGATTTCGTAGCGGCCGTGGCCCTTGGTTCACTGTGGACGGATATCTGCCAAGGCGCTCAAGCACCAACCAAATCTTTGCAGGGCCTCGCGTTCACTCCGTTGTCACTTGATGGCAACAAATGTCGTGAGCTCGTTCAGCAACGTTGGCCGGCCTACAAACAGTCGTTGAGTTCGGGACAAAAATCTTTGCCTTCGGTGACTCCGGATCTTCAAGCAGCATCACCAGAATTGCTTGCGAACTACCAGCAGCGCTTCATTGGTCTCAGTCAAAGTGCCGTAGCGGCGGCTTGTCCTGAAGACGGTTCAAGAAACGGTGGAGTGGCCGTCGTAAGTGCCAACCAAGTGGGCGAAGCGACCGTGATCAACAACCCGTTGACCATGTGTTTGCAGTGCCACAGCTCAGGTGGTTTGAAGTTTAACTTTGCTGAACCAGAGACGCTTTCAGAAGAGAAAGATCGGATCTACACGGCCGTGGCCACAGAGCACATGCCGTTGGGTGTAGACATGGCACCAGCTGACCGCCAGGCCATGTTGCAATACATTCAGAGTGCGATTCCGAGCCCGTAAATTTTTTAGAATCCAAATAATGCGTGGGCGTTGTTCCACGCATGAACAGAAAGCGCCTCTTCGGAGGCGTTTTTTATTTCTGCCACTTTTTTCAGAACATGGGGCAGATAAAATGGCGCGTTCTCTTTTCCACGGTGAGGAACCGGCGTGAGAAAGGGACTGTCGGTTTCAAGCAAGATGCGTTCGATGGGACACAGGCGAACAGCGTCGCGCACATTCTCGGCCTTAGGAAACGTCACCATTCCATTGAACCCAAGATAAAATCCACAATCAATCGCCACCTGCGCAAGCTCCATCCCAGACGAGAAACTGTGAACCACACCCTTCTTTTTAAGTTGGGGAGCGAATTCTTTTAAGAAGGCGATCATATCCTCATCAGAATCACGCGAGTGAATCACAATGGGTTTGTCAGCAGCGACCGCTAGCTCGAGCTGGGCGCGGAACCATTTGAGCTGCACGTCTTTAGGCGAGTTGTTGTAGTGATAATCGAGACCGATTTCACCAATCGCAACGACGCGGGGATGGTGAGCACGTGAACGAATGCGCTCTAGCACTTCGTCTGTCATGTCTTTGCTGTCGTGGGGATGGATGCCTTGGGTGCACCAAATTTGCGAGTGAGATTCGGCAAGAGAGATCACGGCGTCGATGTTTTCAGGATCAACGCCGATAGTGACCATCTTCTCGACCCCCGCCTCTTGGCACAGTCTTAAAGTCTCCTCGAGGGGGCGGTCTTTAAGATAGTCCAAGTGGCAGTGGGTCTCGGCGATTTTCATTTTTTGAGAAGCTCATCAAAGATGGCGTGGAAGTGAGGATTCGGAATTGAACCTTCAATCTTCTTGCCGTTAATGATGATGGTTGGAGTACTGCGAAGATTAAACTTCGTAGCGCCGTTGATAGAGGCCAACACAGCGTCACGAGTGGTCTGGCCTTCAAAACACGCCGTCAAACCATGCTTATCAGCGATGGCCTTGAGTGAATCAAGATCAAGTTTTTCTTGGTTGGCGAAAATCTCGTCGTGCACTTCATTGAACTTAGCAGGATCGCAGGCCGCGAGCATGGCCGCACGGCAAGCGTACTGGTGCATGGCGCTCTTAACGCTTGAGTTACACGCGCTATCGAGTGGGTAGAAGAAATACTGCACGTTGATCTTGCCAGCGTAACGACGCACCAACTGGGGCATCTGCTCGGCGACAACTTTACAGAAAGGGCACTGGAAGTCCGAAAACACAGACACGCGAATCGGAGCGTCAGCGAAGTTCGGCGTGGATGAGTGAATCAAGAATGGCGACGCTGGCTCTGGATCACCGTAGTCGGCGAGAGCGTTGTACTGAGTCACCACTTGCGTTGAGACGTTCGCAAGCTTCGTGGCGCGACCAGCAGTGTACTGGCTCAAGGCCACACTACTTGCCAATGTAATCGCGAGCCAAATGCCGGCGACTTTGACATCCGGAACCCACGAGTTAATGCCTTTCTTCCAGAAGAGGGCGGCTGCGATCCAGCTCAATACGTAATAGACAGTACAGACTGGGCAGAGGCCACCCAAGGCCACCAAAGAAAACCCAAGCAAGAACAAAGTACCAATAGCGTTGTACTTTGTGACAGCACTGGCCGTGCGCTCGTAAGCTTCGGAAGCAAAGAGTGACGCGCCGATGAGAAAGAGACCATTAAGTAAACCCAAGAATGCGATAGGCACACCTGCAAGCGATGCCACTTTTGAGTGAGTCGCTACGTCGCAGTTCCAGAAAGCCGAGACGTCACACAAAGTACTCGCGCCGCCGAGGCCCGATGGATAAAGCGTGTCGTAAAAGTGAGTGGTGAGATAAATCCCGGCAGCCGCCATCAGAACAGCGTTCAAGATGTGGAGGGCATGCATGCCCGTGATGCCTTGGAGGGTGAGACCTTTTTTATCCATGGTGCTTCCTTTGTTGCTTACTATTGTGCCAGCGGGACATAGAGATTCCAAATGCGTTGTGGCGTCTTGTCCCGACGATAACTTGGATATTTTGTGTTACAGCAGGTGCAAACACCCGAGTCGCTTACTTTGATAGCGGGAAACTGAGCTTTCAGTTGGCGATAGGCCTCGGCCACGAGATCAAAACGCAGAGTTCCATCGGCCTTCTTTATCACTTCGCCTTGAGGGAAATGCGCGCCGAACTCACTGGTGACTTCAAAACAGCAGGCGCGAATGCATGGGCCAATAAAAGCTTCTGTCGGGCCAATTTTTTGCACTTCGAGAGCGGTCAGAATCCCACCGGCCAATCCACGCCAGCCGGCATGAAGTAAAGCTGAGCCTTGGGTGCCTTCAATCGCCACTGGCATACAGTCGGCAGTCTTAATCGCTAGCGTGGTGCGGTCATGGGATACAATTCCATCGGCCTCTTGTTGAGAGAGATCGGGTGTCTTCGCTTCGAGCACTTTCACCGAATGTGTTTGGTGAACATGGGCAAAAGTTATCTCAGGTTTTTGATCAAAGGCGCGAAACCAACCGTGAGAGAGTTTTTTCTCAAACAGCAGGCTCATATCAGATCGACCACTTGCTGCATGGGTGACGGCAGGGGGGCCTCAAAGCGCAACTGCTCACCAGTAATAGGATGTTTAAACCCAAGAACGCGGGCGTGGAGCAATTGATATGGCCACTCTTTAACCAAAGCGACAATTTCTTCCGGCATGCGCGCCATCTGATGAGTGACTTCTGAGTAAAGAGGATCACACACCACTGGCGTTTGAAGAAACTGAGAAGCATGCACACGAATCTGATGAGTGCGACCAGTTTCGAGACGGAATTCCGCGTGATGGATGCGATTGTTGCTGCTTTTGAGCATCTTGAAATGGGTGATGGCTTTTTTGCCGCCTTTGATGAGGCAGCTTTGTTTTTGTCGGTGAGCGGGATGGCGACCAATAAACGTTTCGATTTTCCCGGCCTGCATTTTGGGCTGACCCCACAGCACAGCTTCATAGGTGCGCTCGATATCATGGGCCGAGAAAAGTTGCACGAGACCTTCGTGGGCCTTTTGCGTTTTCGCGACAACCATCACACCTGAAGTTCCAAGATCTAACCGATGCACGATGCCCGGGCGCTTTTCTCCGCCGATGCCCGCAAGATCTGGGCAGTGATAAAGAATAGCATTCACGAGAGTTTTATCAGGGTGACCAGGAGCTGGATGCACGCAAAGGCCGGCGGGTTTCACAATAATAATGAGATGCTCATCTTCAAACAGGATATCCAGGGGGATATTCTGCGCCACCAGCTCAGTCGTGATGACCGGGGGAATCTCCACTTCGATCTCAGTATTGGCCGCCGGCATTTTATTTAATGAAAGCGCCTTGCCGTCTACCGTGGTGATGTTTTCGTCATCAAAAAGACGTTTGATGGTGCTGCGAGAGAGATCAGGAAGTTTCGCGACTAACCAATGATCAAGACGGCGATAGGTTTCGCGGTCGGCTTCAGAGACGATAATAATCCGCGCGTCGACCTCAGAGACTTCGGTTTCCGCGTCACTCATCTACTTGGCGCCCTTCAGACGCTTGATGTGATGAAGGTACGATGTGGCGACCAAATCGGGATTCAGCTTCAACACTTTCGCCAGTTGGGCCACGAATCCACGGGTGTACACGTCGGCCGGAAGCTTAGCGATGTTATCATTCTCAATGGCTTCAAGGTGAGTGCGCGAAATGCGAGTCATCTCAACCAGGCGGGCCATGTCGACATTTTTGTATTCACGAATCTGGCGCAAGTAAGGGCCAGTGAACTCCGTCGATTGCTCGATCTTTTGTTCCATGGCCGGATCAACACTGTAATCCAAGCTGAACTTTTTAAGTGCTTGCACCTTAGAGACTTTCGCCTCCTGGAGGTTCGAGCCGTAGTCTTCGTATTGGAAGTTCGGACGCGCTTCTTGCGCCGGCAATTGTTTGTCTTTGAAGTCATCGTTACGAATAGGAGCAGGTGCTGGACGCTCCATCACGTGAGGCGAAGCGGCTGAATCTTCGAATGGGTTCCGTGGAGCGTGATTGAAGCCGCGCACACGATCATACTCACGACGTTTTTCTGGGAAGCCCAAAATCGCATAGGCTTCTTCGATCTGATTCACAATGGCATCGCACTCAGCCTGCGACATCAATGAGTATAAGGCGACCGAGTCACCTGAGTAGGCATTGCGTGCACGTGTGTAGGCGCGCTCGATTTCTTGTGGAGTGGCCCCCATACTGATCTCGAGGACTTCGTAATAGTTTTTCTTTTCCGTATCCATGCTCAATTCCTTTTAAGCGACGCCGAGAAGACGGTGGACGATGCGATCGAAGTGGTGAACCAACTTCGAATTCGGAAACTCCATAAGGAGTGGTTTGCGTTTTTTTACAGACTGCCAAACAGTGGCATCGTGGTCGAGGTAGCCGACGTAGTCCATCTCAATTCCGAAGTAGCGACGGCACACACTCTGAATCGAGAAGCCGATATCAATATCAGCTTGGCTGCGCACTTGGTTCAAGATGAGAGACGGCTGGAAGCGCGCAATCTCTTGGCGCAAACGCATCCCCATCTGCGGATTGATCTCGATCACTTTTTTCACCATGTCGGTCGGAGAGCTGTTCGGTGAAGAAAGTTTTGCGTTCATGGCCTGATTGATCAGTGGTTCGATGTCCAAGAAGCCTTCCAACATTTTCAAGCGGCGATAGTAAACCGTCTTGATGAAGCGGTAGGTGTTCTCGATAGACGTCGGCTCAGGCAAAGAAACCAAAATACCTTTATCAGCTGTGATAAAGAAATCGACCGTGTTGAAAGATGTACCAGCACCTAAGTCGAAGAGAATGAAATCCGCATCGATAGAGTGGAGCTTCGAGATGATTTTGTTTTTGTGCATGTGCTTGAGATTGGCGATACCAATTTCATCTTGTGCACCTGAGACAATCATCAAATTAGGGATCGGCGTCTTCACGAGAAGATCTTCGAAACGTGTCACTTTTTTTGAAACGTAATCAGAGAGAGTGAGTTCTGGAATGGGAAGTCCAAGACATGTGTGCAAGTTCGCGCCACCGAGATCGAGATCAACGGCGACAACTTTGTAACCCATTAAGGCGAGGCAAATAGAAATGTTGGCCGTCACGAGACTCTTGCCTACGCCGCCTTTACCGCCACCAATGGCCCAAATCTTTTTATTGGATTGCGGGCCCAAAAAACCAGCACCCATGCCGGCATCGCCCTGGCCTATCGCCATAAAATCACATCCTTGTTGCTAGCATTATAGCGAGGGATTTCGTGGTTCAGAAAGGACGTAATACTAAGAAAATGCAGGGGTTTATGAAAAAGCTGCATGGGGGGTGGACGGGCCGCCCGAAAGTCTTTAAAGTGAGGCTTTGTAAGATTTCGATAAACTTGGGTATTATTTATTTAGCTTCCAAGGACTTTCGTGTCAGTACGTACGGCCCTCGCTAACAATCCTCTCAATCGTGTGCTCGCTAAGCGCAACGATTTGCATATTTTGCGCAAGCTCTGGCACATGGGCAGCGGTTCACTCTGCCTTTTCGTCTATTATCAGACGGGTGAGCACGCCAGTTTGTGGGGTTGGGCGATCTTGGCCGTGGCCATTGGCGGTTTTAGCGTAGATATCATTCGTGCCCGCAGTGAAAAGCTCAACGCCCTCGTCATCGGTATGATGGGCCCCTTCATGCGCGCTTCAGAGCGTAACGGCTTCACTGGTTTCCCGTTCTATGCCCTGGGCGTTTCCATCGCCCTGTTGGTTTTTGAGCCGCGTATCGCTCTCTTAGCGGTGATGTTCTTGGTGTATTCAGATCCTATTTCATCCTTCTTTGGCATTCTTTATGGCAAAGACAAGATCATGCCCAATAAGTCTTTGCAGGGGGCGATCGCCTGCTTCTTTACTTGCTACTTGTTGACCCTGTTTTATGGCATCAGCTACGGAGCCGGTGGTTCTTCGCTGCTGTGGTTTGCCATCTTGGGCGGTGTGGTAGGCGCGCTGGGTGAGATGATGTCGGCTTTTAACATCGACGATAATCTAACAATTCCTGTTGTCGCCGGTCTTGGCCTAACGGTTCTGAATTATCTATTCCAAGTGCTTTAGCATCTGCTAAAAATTCTCCATGCTTTTTGGGTTCTTACTTATGACCAGCCTCGTGGCTTCTGCGGCCAATGCTGTCACGACTGTTCGTGTGTTGACCTACAATGTCTATGCGAAGCCCGATTTCTCTGAGGGCCGCTTTACTCAAGAAAGAATGGATGTGCTGTGTGATCGTCTCAAGGCCGGCCCTTGGGATATTGTTTTGTTGCAAGAACTTTGGACGAAGAATCATCGCACCCGCCTCAGTCGTTGTGGTTACCCCTACATCATGAATTTGCGAGCGACGGGGTCGAAAGATCGCGAAGGAAATCTCGGCTCAGGGCTCATGATCTTGTCGAAGTTTCCGTTGGAGAATCAACAGCGCAAAGTTCTGGTGCGTCCAAGTGGGTTGAAGGCCATCTTTAAGCATGGGGAAGGGCTGGTTCGTAAATCAGTGTACCTCGCCAAGGCCCGCTTACCGGATGGTCGCGGCTTGTGGGTCGCTAATACGCACCTGGTGGCGAACTACTGCAGCACCAGTGATTTCAGTGACTGCGCTTCTTATCAAAATGTTCGTTTATCCCAGCTCAAACAAGCGAGTAAGTTTTTGCTCGAAAAAACCAAGGGAGAGCCGTTGGTTTTTGGTGGCGACTTCAATTTCGGCCCCAATCCTGTGAGCGATGATCTTTCTTGGAGAGAGTTCGCCACCCGCTTCCCTGAGTTTAAGCAGGCGCCATTTGATCCGTCTGTGAATACCAGTTGTGCGAGCAATACCTTCAAAGATCACAGCAACGGTAAGATCGATCATATCTACGTTTCAAAACAGCTCACAGCTCGCGACGGCGCGCTCACACTCCATGACACCATCACCACTCGTCGTGGTGAGCAGACCCATCTGTCTGATCACTACGGTTGGGAAACCACTGTCGATTTTCCTTAGCGAGCTGGTTGCGGCCGCAACCACATTCCTGGCTATAGAAATTATCCATCAAACTTGAGATCCGAATTGTCGTGCTAGCGTTCGCTTCGTGCAGTCAAAAAAAACAACGGAGCTTCTATGAAATCATTTGTGCTAGCAGCTGTTCTTGCCTTGGGCGCGAGCAATGCCTTCGCCATCCAACTTGTCGTTTGCGAAGGAAAGATCGCTGACCAGGATGTGACCTTCATTGACGATGGAGAAGTGGTCGGTATTCACAAAGGGAAGGTGAACATCGCGGCCGGGGAGCGCGGCAACCCCGACCCCTACGAGTATTTCGGCGGTGACGAGATCTCGTTTGTCGACGCGGGCGGAGAGTTCTGCACATTGAGTGTACAGTCCGATCGTGGAACGTTTTCGCTCGAAGCCTCATGCAATGTCGCTGGGCCGGGTAAGTTGAAGAATCTGAATATCGAATCTCTCGGCTTGGTATCGGCGGAGTTTGCGGTCACCTGCCGTCGCGAAGAATACCGTCGAAACTAAGACGTTAAGGGCAAAAGTAAACGGAAGCAGGTGTTCCCGTTGGCGATCTGCATTTGCAGGTCGCCCTTGTGTCTTAAGGCAATGGTCCGTGAAATGGCGAGACCCAGGCCCATGCCTTGACCAACGGGTTTAGTCGTGAAGAAAGGTGTAAAGATCCGATTCGCAAGGGTCATATCGATGGCAGGCCCACCGTTGATCACATCAATGGCGAGCATGTCGTTTTGGCGTGATACCTGCAATCGAATCCAGCGCTGTTCTTTAGGTAAACCCATCACAGCATCCCGCGAGTTGTTCAGCAAGTTGATGAGCACCTGCTCGACCTGGATGGGATCACAAAAGATGACCTGCTCGAGCAACTCTGTCTTGAGGTCGATCTCAAGCGAACTCAGTCGCTCCGAGTAGAACTCGAGGGTGTCTTTGATGATGGTGGAGATTTCGTTCTTGGTGCGGACTTCTTCGACCGAGCGATGCGAGAGGGTACGCAAGCTTTTTACGATCCGGCTGATGCGTTGAGACGCGGAGATGGCACGAGTGGCGTACTTTGAGAGGCTCGGATCTAGGTTGTGCGTCTCGATGTAAGCGTGAAGAAGTTCGATGTTGCCGGTAATCACGGCGAGCGGATTGTTGATTTCATGAGCGAAGCCCGCCGCCATTTCTCCGAGTGAGGCGAGACGGTTCGCGTGCTCTGTCATGGCGATCTGCTCTAGAAGTTCTTTCTGGCTTGCGACCAAGGCATTATCCGATGCGAGTTTTTCCGCAAAGCGCCGGCGGTAGGTGCGGCCCTGAGAGAGGACGTAGCCCATGAAGACGAGCAGCATGAGGGCGAGTGTTAGTTCGAGAGGTTCATCAAGCTTCGTGTAGCGGTAGAAAAAGATCCCGATGAGAGGGCAAGACGTCAGCAGCACGAACGTGGTGTGAACCCTGGCATGGGTGCCGAGAGTGAGGATCGAGGCGTTGGTGATTCCCACCGCGATGATGACCACGAGAGTAATGACCATCATGGACGCTTGGTTTTGGTGGATGAAAAAAACCAGCGCCGCGCCCCAAGAGAGTGAATTAGAAAGATTCGCGAGCTGGAACTGCTGCCATGTCGAATTCGAGACCAGCTGGCTCCGTTTCCAATCGACGTAGAGCGAGCCGCGCCAGATGTTGGTGGCCACGATGAGAAGGCAGGTCAACTTGATGTAGTTCGACTCGGCGACGTTGGTGAGGCTGGTGAAGAAGATGATCGTCGCAAGAATGGCGAAGCTGACCGTGGGCGCGAGACTGCGGGCGAGCACTTCGTTGCGGGTTTCCTGCTCGAGCGACTCCACGGTTTTACTGCTTCAGGTGAGAGTAGTTTTCCTCACCACTGCATTCAGAAGCCTGGCAGAGACTGATAGAAGAGAGGTCGAGAGCTTCAATACGGATATTAGGAAGTGGAAAGACCTCTAGACGTAGAAGAGATTCAACATTCACCCAAACATGGTTGTGGAAAAAGCTGCGAGAGAGATCAACCAGCCCTTGAGTCGGAAGGCCTTGCATGGTGCCTGCGAGCTCCCAAGTGTGCGTGCCCGTTTGGGCAAACTTCACATCCATGATGTCACAGAATTCTTGTGAGCGAGAGAGTTTTGGAACCTTGTCGATGTAGCGAGCGAGTGGGCCATGAGCTGACTCGACCCAATAGAAATTGGCGCCATCTTGATCTTTCAAGAAGACACGCACGTCTCTCACTTTTTGCTCGGCGATGTGGCCAGTTTCCAAGCGAGCCATCCCACGCGGAAGCTGCGAGAAGTTCGGCTGAAGCTCGGCCAGTGCAATAAAAGCGAGACAATCTAACATAAACAAGTGATCTCCTAACTCTTACGCTTTGACGATAAAGTTGCAAATTTTACCCGGAACAAAGACCTCTTTCACGATAGGACCTGTGAGCCATTTCGTTACGTTAGCATCGGCTTTGGCGAGCTCAAAGAAAGCCTCTTTCGTGATGTCGGCAGGCACGTCCAGCGTCGCACGGGTCTTGCCGTTAATTTGCACCGCCATGGTGATCGTGTCGTCTTTGGCCAAAGCAGGGTCAAAGCTTGGCCAGCTTTCGAAAGCTAGTGATTTTGTGTGACCCGTCAGTGCCCACATTTCTTCACCCAAGTGAGGAGCAAACGGCGAAAGGATCAAAGCAAAGGTCTCGGCAGACTTTTTGCTGACTTTGCCCACTTTCATGGCCGTATTCACCAAGATCATCATTTGCGAGATGGCGGTATTGAATTTCATGCCTTCAATGTCATCGCCGACTTTTTTGATGGTCTTGTGGAGCTCTTTCAAGAGTTCAGGATTTTCAGGATCGTTGTGTTGAATAGTTGTGTCGCCAAAGATGCGCAAGGCCCGTGACAAGAAATTGTGCACACCCTTCACGCCGTTTTGATTCCACGGTTTCACTTTTTCAAGTGGGCCCATGAACATCTCATACAAGCGCAAGGTATCCGCGCCGCACTCTTGCACAATGCTGTCGGGGTTCACGACGTTACCGCGCGACTTCGACATCTTTTCGCCGTCTTCACCGAGGATCAAACCTTGGTTGACGAGCTTTTTGAAGGGCTCAAGTGTCGACACAAAACCAAGATCGAAGAGTACTTTGTGCCAGAAGCGTGCGTAGAGCAAATGCAAGACGGCGTGTTCAGCACCACCGACGTATAAGTCCACCGGCATCCAGAATTTCTCGAGGTCTTTATCCCAGCCGCCTTTGTCGTTTCTAGGATCAATGAAACGTAAGTAGTACCAGCATGAGCCGGCCCACTGAGGCATGGTGTTGGTTTCGCGCTTTGCTGGCTTGCCAGTCTTCGGACAAATCACGTTCACCCATTCAGGAATGGTAGCAAGAGGTGATTCACCGGTGCCTGCCGGCTCGTAGCGCTCGACAGGGGGCAAGGCGACAGGAAGTTCGTCAGCATCAAGGCAGCGAACGGTGCCGTCTTCGTATTTAAGAATAGGGAACGGCTCACCCCAGTAGCGCTGGCGAGAGAAGAGCCAGTCGCGCAACTTGTAGTTGATCTTTTTCGTGCCGAGTTTTTTCTCTTCGAGCCACGCGATCATCTTCTTGATGCCATCAGCTTTGTTGCTGCCATCCAAGAAGCCGGAGTTGACGTGTTCGCCGTCTTCGGTGAATGCCGCCTCATCGACGTTGCCGCCTTTGAGGACTTCCACGATTGGAAGATTGAAGCGTTTCGCGAATTCCCAGTCACGCTCGTCATGGCCCGGCACTGACATGATCGCGCCAGTACCATAAGTAGTAAGCACGTAGTCAGCGATCCACACGGGAATCTTCTGACCGTTCGCTGGATTGATGGCATAGGCGCCGGTGAAGACACCGGACTTATCTTTATTGAGTTCGGTGCGCTCGAGATCAGACTTTGCTGCGCAGGCCGTGCGGTAGGTCTCAATCGTTGCTTTGTTTTCGGCTGTAGAGATGACATCCACGAGCTTGTGCTCGGGAGCAAGCACCATGTAGGTCGCACCGAAAAGTGTGTCCGGGCGAGTGGTGAAGACTTCAATAAATTCTTTAGCGCCGTCCACAGCAAACTTCACTGTTGCGCCTTCAGATTTCCCAATCCACACACGCTGTTGTTCTTTGATCGACTCGGGCCAGTCCAGACCTTCGAGATCATTTAACAAACGATCCGCGTATTCCGTGATCTTAAGCATCCACTGCTTCATCGGTTTGCGGATCACCGGGTGACCGCCGACTTCTGATTTACCGTTGATGACTTCTTCGTTGGCGAGAACCGTTTTGAGTTCCGGGCACCAGTTCACCATCATGTGGGATTCGTAGGCGAGGCCCTTGTTGTAGAGCTGCACGAAGATCCACTGAGTCCACTTGTAGTAATCGACATTAGATGTGGCGATCTCGCGATCCCAATCGTAGCTGAAACCAAGAGACGACAATTGGCGCTTGAAGGTTTTGATATTTTGCTGAGTGACTATATCCGGATGAATACCGGTTTTGATGGCGTAGTTTTCTGCCGGCAATCCGAACGAATCCCAACCCATCGGGTGAAGAACGTTGAAGCCTTTCATGCGCTTGTAGCGGGCCATGATATCAGTGGCGGTGTAACCCTCAGGGTGACCGACGTGCAGACCTGCGCCTGAAGGGTAAGGGAACATGTCGAGCACGTAGTACTTAGGTTTCGACTTATCTAAAACTGTTTTAAAAGTTTTGTTGTCGGCCCAGTATTGTTGCCACTTGGGTTCGAGTTCGAGATGCTTATATTCCATGCTTCCTCCGAGAGGGGAAAGTGTAACGAAATCGATAAGAGAAAGGTATTACTTCTATTGCGAAGAGGCGGTGTGTCGTGCGGGGAAACATAAAAAATTTGTTTCTTTTGGTCTCAGGAGTGGGCCGAGCCTACTGGATAGCTTCTTTTATTAGTTTTCTAGGACTGGTCATTTTTTATTACATTCCTGGCCTGTCCTCAAACAAGTTTAACCAACAGTACTGGTTGGATCACAAAAAATATGACGCATTTGTTCGCTATCGCATGCATCGGGACCTGTTGCCCCAATTAATTGGGAAAAATGGCAAAGAGGTCGTCGAGCTATTAGGGCAGGATGAATTTTACGGGCAAGATCGGGTTGCGGCTTCTAGGAGAGTGATCCAAGCCCCCGACTCCTGTCAGATGAAATACCAACTTTCGCATATGCAAACAGACTCGAAGTTGCCCTATCTGTGCATAGAACTTGTGAACGGTGAAGTAAGAAGCTCTCGTCTGATTGAATATGCTAGTTCGCCAGCATCACACTAAACGCCGCATTACCTTTCACACGGAACCAATCGGTGTCACGCAACTCCGTCGGAACACCGAATGAGTCGCGGATGTAGAAGGCGCCTTCTTGGTTTTTCGCGCAGTCTTCCGGCAAAGTCTCGTAGCATGAAGCATCTTGGATGGTGTCGTCATAACCGATGATGGTGATGACGTGCCAGAAGTTCGTGTCGTTGTAGTTCACGAGGACCGGAGATTTGGTTTCCCACAGCGTCTTCTTGATCAACTCCACATCGCCTTTTTGCAACACAAACGTGTCCCACTTCCCACCACGTACGAAGAGTTTCTTTGTTTCGATCTTAGGCACGCTCATGCGAGGGAGTTGCGCGTAGCCAGGCGGCTTAGTCCACGCTTCGCGGCTGTCAGAGCCATCGGGATTGTAAGCTGTGAAAGGAAGATCGCTGATGTGAATAGCCTGGCCCCAGTTGAACTTTCTGACCTGCGCTTCCACGCGATCGCCTGGTGTTGTCCATGACTTTTGCCAAATCAGAAAACGCTCAGAGAGATCGAAGCGATCACCTGGCATCTGATGTTTGAGATCGTATTTTTTATTCGCCAGAATTTCCATGGCACCCGTCGAGCCCACGTAAATGCAGGTGGCACTTTTGCCTTGATCGGGAGCTGCAATGACGTAATCGAGGAGTTCCGTGTAAACGGGAGGACGCGCGGCGAACGCAGAGAAGGAGACCATCATGGTCAGCAAAAATGTTTTCATTTAAAAATCGTAGCGGAGGATTCTCTTTGAAGAAAGAAAAAAAATGGGACCCACATCCGGCGGGTCCCACTTCGACAGGGGGGAAAACCTAGGACTTACGGCATGACAGGGGGTATGTCATTTCGTGGCCCTTGGGGGACGTGATTACCATGTAGTCTTCGACTTCGCTGAAAGAGCCCGCATTATCGATATGGATGCGGTGCTTGAGTCCGTCTTTATACAAGACTTTATCGAAGCCTTTATGACGACGCTCAGTGCGAACTTGATCAACAGATGAGATGGAGCGGCCTTGCTCGAGAGTGTCTTTTGAAAACACGATGCGTTCATCTTCTATGAGAAAAGTTTTTTCTCCGAAGGCGGTTTCGCAGTTAATAGCTGCCATAGCGTTAAAGCTGAAGGCGATGGCAAAAAGGCTAAAGGTGATCGTTTTCATAAGTTACTCCCTGTGCCCTTCTATATCCAAACCCCGTGCCACTCTGAGGGGTGTGGGTTCAAGGGGTTACAAGTCACGGGATTTGACACTTTTGCATGGCCGTCAAATTTTTCGACAGTTTTTCAGGATAAGTGAAGTGACTCTTCAGTATTTGGACATGTTACAGAACGGCCCAGAGGCGTAGGCTTTAGACAGGACCTACAAGGAGGTACTGGATGAATGTAGATGTACGTTGGATTAATGTCCCCTCTTATAAAGAAGACGAGATTCGACCTATTCTCGCCAAAGAAGCCAACAGGCTTGAGCGGCACTTTCGGGAAACCGGACCTATGAGTGTTCAACTCCGCCAAGAAGGGGAACGTTATCGCGCCCGCGTTCATGTTCAAGCGATGGGACGTGATTGGTGGGTGACCGGTGAGGGCGATACCTTGGGCCAAGGCCTAACTGATGCCTTTGCAGCGCTGACTAGAAAAGTGAATGAGTTCAAGCGCTACACCAAAGACCGGATCAACAAACGCTTCAAGCGTCCCGATCCGCTCGTGATTTTTTAGGGATACGCCCTAACTAATCGCGCCTCGGTTTCTTTGACGAAATCGAGGCGCTGCTTCTTCGCCTCAACATCTTTTTTCACCACCGACAATTGATAGCTCACGATCAATGTTTTCTTCGGAGAATAGGGAACATGATTATGAATCTCGACTGAGTCTGCACTGTGCATGACCACGGTAGAGAATCCACTAAGCGTAATTGGATCCAGTTTCTTACTTTGAGTTACGGCGTGAACAAAGCGTGAGCTCTGCACGGTGCTGAGATCATCTGAATCAAAATATACACGCATTTTGCCACGAGCTTTTGTTTCGTAATTATCATCCTGCAAACTCTTTACTGAGCTTCCCATCAGAGTCTGCAACCAAGTAGCGTTAGTCATTTGGGTCGATGAAAAGAATCCTGCTGGCTTGTTCACAATGTAAGCGAGCTTCGTGAGTTGCAGAGTCACGCCTTCTTTGTCCAAGAAGCGGGCGCCATCGAGTTCGACGAACTCAGGGAGTTGCTTTTGTATGGTGCTGGCCTTGAGTTGATAGAAAGAGAAATGAACTTCGCCTTTCTCCAGCAGATCAGGTTCGATTTTAAATACTGGATCGCGCCGCTCGGTCATTTGGGCACTAACGGTAGCTGAGAGGGGGAGCGTGAGAAGAAATAACGTCAGTGTACGAGTAAACCATCTCAGCATGAGAACTCCCTGGGGGTGATACTTGAGCTGATCGGATACTTCCGGGAAAAGTTGAGGGAAAAGGTTGAACCTGCTAGCATCTTTTTCATGATTCGCACCCTCTGTCGCATGGGTCATCCCGTGCTCCGCCAAACCGCTCGTAAACTCACCCGTGAAGATCTCGCGACGCCAGAGATTCGTGCACTCATCGCTGATATGCGCGAGAACATGCACCACTATGGCGGAATTGGTTTAGCAGCACCTCAAATCGGTGAATCCGTGCAGCTGGCGGTCATCGAACTTGAGGCAGGGAAGAATCGTTACGGCAGTGAAGATGCTTTGCCTTACACCGTGTTTATTAATCCTGAATTTGAAGTTGTCGATGTGACTGAGCAAGGTTTCTGGGAAGGCTGTTTGTCTGTTCCCGGTCTGCGCGGTTATGTGGAACGGCCTCGTCACATTCGGGTGAAATACTGGGATGAAAACGGCGTGGAGAAAATTCTTGAAGCAAAGAATTTCTTAGCAACTGTCGTGCAACATGAACTCGATCATCTCTTCGGTCATCTTTACGTCGACCGCATGAAAGACACACGCCTCTTGAGTTTCCAAGAAGAATTCCAACAGTTCTATGGGCAAGCGCCCACTCTGGACGAAGATAATGTCTAATATTTTATCGCGCGGGCAAACCCTGCGTGAGCTTTTGCGTTTCGCTGGCCCGGTCATGGCCGGTCAATTAGGTCTCATGCTGATTGGCGCGGGTGATGTGCTCGTGGCTACTCAACACTCAACGACCGCACTGGCCGCGATTGGTTTGGCGGTGGCCTTTGCCAATCCTGTCTTTGTCGTGGGTCTCGCGTTTCACTTCGCGCTCTCACCGCTCATCGCCAAACGCCGAGGTGAAGGACAGAACACCGAAGAGCTCGTACGCACCTCGTTGGTCTACTCTTTGTTGCTTTCCATTCCTTTTATCGTTCTCACTTGGTTGGCTTCGCTCTTGGTTCCTCTGTTAGGATACACACCGGAGATGACTGAGATGGTGGCGTCCTATGTGCGCATCTCGGCGTGGTCGATGCCCGGTGTGTTCATGTACACGGCACTTCGTGAATGGCTGCAGGCCCACGAAAAAACTCTGTGGGCCAATGCCGTGTCACTCATCGGCGTACCGCTGAACCTCGCGATCAACTGGGTGCTGGTGTTTGGTGAGTATGGGTTTCCTAACTTAGGCGTTGATGGCTTGGCGTGGGCTTCATTGATCGTACGCTACCTGCTCGGGTTCAGTTTGCTCATCCCACTTCTACCCATGATTCTTCGCCACACCACCGTCGATCGTGGGTTCATGCGTGAAGTACTCATGCTCGGTTGGCCGTCAGCGATCTCCATGTTCTTTGAAGTGATGGCGTTCTGTTCCGTGAGTTTGTTCGTTGGAAAGTTCGGCGAAGTGCAAACGGCTGCCAATAGTCTTGTGCTCACGCTGGCTTCAATTACCTTCATGATTCCCATGGCGATTGCCAGTGCAGTAGGTGTGAAGGTGGGCCATGCCTTCGGTGAAAAGAATACATTGATGATGAGACGCTTTGCGTGGACGGGCCTCGCGATGAGTGTCACCTTCATGGCGTTTTCGGCTTTGATGTTCGCGGTGCTGCCGGAGCAGTTGTTGTCACTCTTCGGTGCGAATGACGACGTGATGGCGTGGGCGATCAAGCTCATCTTCTGGGTAGCGATCTTCCAGGTCTTCGATGGATCGCAAGTAACTCTCTCAGCGATTCTGCGTGGTCTCACCATCTCACGGCCGGTGAGCGTGATTACTTTCATAGGTTACTGGGTGATTGGTATTCCGCTAGGGTGGTGGCTAGGGAACAAGATGGGGATGGAGGCGCAGGGCTTTTGGGTCGGGCTCAGTACATCCTTAGCTTTGGTTGCACTGAGCCTGTTGGTTTTGACTAAGAAAAAACTTTCAGATCTCTCCGTTCAACTTGTAAGTGACCCCACGGCAGCTGTATTTGAAAACACCGCCAAACAAACCTAGGAATGGCTTCAGCCACGCGCGCTGAGACTTAATCACGTACGGTGCTGGCACCACACTCACTGCTAGACGAGACGCGGGAACGCGGCGACGAACAGAGGGAATACGGAAAGTTCCGTCGTCGTTGATCTTAGCGTATGACACACCTTCTTCAGGATTTTCTGGTAGGTAGTAAGGGTGAGCGTACCAACGATCCGTCTTCACATAGAAAATAACTTTGAATTTGTTGTAAGCGTCCTGCGGAATACCTTTGAGGTGACCGGCGATGTGTGAATCTCGCACGACTTCGTCGACTTTGAGCTCAGTGTTACGGCATGCGTACTTGTATTGTCTGAGGATCGCGTTGGTTTCTGATTGCCAGCTGCGTCCTGCGAACGCCTGGGAGGCCAAGAAGAAAGAAATGATAAAAAGAAAGCTCGTGAAAATTCGCGTCATGGTTCATCCTTCGTTAACTGGTTCTTTTTTCTATTTTCCGTCTGGAAGCGACTTCGTACAATGGGGAAGATGATGCTAGCAGGCCTTAAAGATTCTGGCTGGAGTGTGGAGAGTGGCTGGCTAAGTCACCAAGATCTCTCTGTTCTTTCCCAGGCTTTCCAGCAGTGGAAAGCGGAGAAGCGTTTTACTCCAGCAAAGATTGGCCAGGGTCAAAATTTACAGCAGCATGGGGGCATCCGTGGTGATGAAACCTGGTGGTTTGATCTCAGTGCTCCGCCAGTTGAACTCGTGCCGATTCTCGAGCGCGTGGAAGCGCTTAAAACCGAAATCAATCGCACGCTTTTTTTAGGTCTGAAAGATTGGGAAGTGCATCTGGCGAGTTATCCCGCTGGAGCTGGTTATAAAAAACATCTCGATCGCCATCAAAAACAATCATCGCGTAAGCTCTCCTTAGTTTTGTATTTAAATGAAAATTGGCAGAAAGCAGACGGCGGAGAGTTGGTGATTTATAATCAAACAGGAGATGAACTCACACGCGTGACTCCGGAGGGAGGAACTCTGGTGATGTTCCTGAGTGAGGACTTTCCTCACGAAGTTCTGCCGGCCCAGCGTGAGCGTAGATCTCTCACCGGCTGGTTTCTCGATGCCCCAAGAGGAGTGTTATGAGCTGTGCTCTCTGTGATCGTGAAAAGCTCTTGGCGAGCGGCAAGTACCCTTACCTCATTCACGAATTTGAAAACTCATGGTGGTTGCTCGGTGAGCATCAGTACTACGCCGGCTACAGCGTTCTCTTGCTTAAGGGTCACGCGCGAGAAATGACCGAGCTTTCTGCTCAGCGATCGACCGCAGTCTTTGCTGAACTGCTCAAAGCCCATAAGGCCATTGAAGCGGCTTTTAAACCACACAAAATGAATCTGTGCAGTCTTGGAAATGTGGTGGATCACGTGCATTGGCATTTATTCCCACGCTATGCCGATGACCCGAAGCGCGAAAATCCACCGTGGTTGCAGATGCAAGAATTTGCCACGAAAAACATCACTGTTTCTCAGGCGCTTCCCACTATCGCAAGGCTGAAGAGTTTCTTAGAATAATCGCGAACCTCCTTCCCAAGGAATCGCGATGCAAATCTCCCAACGTGTTCAGAAACTCGCCGAATCAGAAACTCTCGCCATGAGCCGTCGTGCCAACGAGATGAAAGAGAAAGGCATCGACGTCATCAACATGAGCTTGGGTGAGCCCGATTTTAAGACACCTGATTTCTTGAAGCGTGCGGCGAAAGAAGCCATCGACAAAGATTTCTCTTACTACACACCTGTTCCGGGCTACAAAGAATTGCAGGAAGCTGTTTGTCGTAAATTCAAGCGCGACAACGGTTTAGATTACAAGCCGAACCAAATCGTCGTTTCAACTGGTGCCAAGCAATCCATCATCAACGTCATCATGGCGGTGGTGAATCCTGGCGACGAAGTGGTGTTACCTGCTCCGTACTGGGTCAGCTATTCAGAGATGGTGTCGCTGTTTGAGGGAACCGTGGTCGAAGCCCGCACTGGCATCGAGACAGACTTCAAAATCACTCCGGCCCTTCTAGAAAAATACATCACACCGAAGACGCGGGTTTTCTTGTTCTCAAGCCCCTGCAATCCAACCGGCACAACATACACTGAAAACGAATTGCGCGCCCTGGGCGAAGTCTTTAAGAAGCATCCGCAAGTGGTCATCATCTCGGATGAGATTTACGAGCACATCAATTTCGAAGGTAAGACCTTCTCTCTCGCGGCGATTCCAGAATTGTTCGAGCGTACAGTGACGGTCAATGGTCTCTCGAAAGGTTTTGCCATGACGGGCTGGCGTCTGGGTTACATCGGCGCGCCGAAAGCCATTGCTGACGCTTGTGTGAAGATCCAAGGTCAATTCACCAGCGGGACATGTTCGATCACTCAACGTGCAGCGATTGCGGCCATGGATATGGATCCGGCCGAGATTACTCCAATGCGTGAAGCTTTCCGCAAACGTCGTGACCTGATTGTGAAGCTCTTCAAAGAAATTCCCCACGTACAAGTCAACAATCCGCAGGGTGCGTTCTACTTGTTCCCTAAAGTCGATTGGTACTTCGGCAAGTCGGACGGCAAGACGACGATCAAAGACGCGAAGGATCTCTGCATGTGGTTGTTGGATGAAGCACGCGTGGCGCTCACGCCGGGTGGCTCATTCGGCGCTCCTGATTACTTCCGTCTTTCGTACGCCACCAGCGAAGAAAAAATCACAGATGCCTGTACGCGAATCAAAGCGGCTTTGGGGAAATTGAAATGAAATACTTCATCGTACTTTTGATGTTCTCATCTTTGGCACAAGCTGCCTGCCTGACCACAGGACAGTGTCCCCGGGAAACCGTCGAAGGTGTCACGTGTTTGATCGTGAAGACCGGCACAGACGTCACAGGGAATACCACCTGCGCCAAACGTTGTTACAGCGTTCCTTTGGCCTACGAGTGCAAGAGAAACGAGTGTGTGCTTGAGAAAGAAAGAAATCCTTATTTCGATCCGAACAGCCCCCACGCCTGTCGTCGTGCCATCGATCTCTAAGGTATCCGCTTCATAAGAAATTGAGCGAACTCACTATGGGCGATTTCCGTGGGATGACCATCGCGCGGAATTCCGTACTCTTCATATTTGTATCTAAGCGGTTCAGTAGGGTGCCAGTATTCAATGCCGGCCTTATCGAGTGCCGCTGTTAAGGTCTCGATCTGCTGCGCTGAAAAGTTCATGGCTTCTTGTCGCATCCAAGTGATGACAAATCGTCCTTCGGGATAGCGCTTGAGATAATCAGCTTTAATCGCCAGCATATATTTCACAATCAGCTCGTTAAATTCGGGCGGATCTATGCTCCAGAAATGAGCGGTCCCACGTAACCACCAGTACTCCATCCCTGTGGATTTAACGAACTTGGCCCATTTGTAGTCGAGAAATTCAATTGAAGGTTTTGAGTCGGAAATGTTTTCATCAAATACGGGAGAGGTGGGTGAGCCCCAACTGAGGTAGCGCCATGATCTTGCGAGGCGCTCGTAGTGATCTTTGATGAGCGTGTAGATCAGTATTCCCTTTTTTTCAGGGTACACTTCCTGCCAGTTGAAATTTCGCCAAATATAAAGTGCTTCGGCCGGGCTGCCACCGCGTGCGGCCATGTTCACTACACGGTATTGCGGTCGCTGCTCTTCCAGGTGAGCCGCGAAATTTTTATCGCCGGCGACTCCAGTACCATAAGTCCAGGAGCAGCCATTGAGAAAGAGGTGAAACTTAGGTTTGACTTTAGGAGGTGGTCGACCTGTTACACGAAAACCAAAATTATTATGTTCAACGACAAATTCGAAAACTTTTCCCTGGGGATCAAACTTGCGAACGATGGCCTTTGCACTACGCCCATTCCAGGATTGCACCGACCGAAGATTCGCTGACGGGGAGTGCGGCGGAAGCACGGCACGCTGTCGAGCAATGACCTCAGTAGTCATCTGCCCTTGGGCGACAGCCGAGATTTGCAAAAGCATGATTAGGGCGAACATCATGCCTCATTAAACCGTCGGCCATCCTCAATTGCAAGTTAGTTGAGTTTCGCCAGAGTCATGTCGAATGTGCCGCGACCGACTTTCTCACCATTGATGATTTCATCTTTAAAATCAATGACCACTTTGCGTCTCTCCGCCAGCGGAAGATCCATCAAGATGAGGTCTTTGTCGTTGAGGCCATCACCTTCCCAGTAGCTTTGCGTGACGAGTTGGCGATAGCCGCGCAATCCCACTTTGAAATGGATATGCGGTGGGCGTCTCCAAGTTTCAGATGCATCGTAGGCACCGGGCTTGATGGTCTTGAAGCGGTAGCGACCTTGGTCGTCGGTGCGCATGACCCCGTAGTATTGAAAGTGCGGATCAAGCGGAGTGCCGCTGGTATCAGACGGATGGTTGTAGCGCCCGGTGTGGCACGCCTGCCAGATTTCGACAATCGCGCCTTTGATGGGTTTGCACATGTCATCAGTCACGACGCCTTCGATGATCATGATATCGCCGGTCGCGCGCACAGTAGAGCCGGCCAAACGAGTCAGATCAATGTCGGAGTCGGAAGGAAATTCTACGGGATAAAAAGGACCCAAGGGTTGTTTGGCGGTGGGGCGAAAGTCACAAGAGTCCGCGAGGGCCTTGCCTGCGAGGCCAAAAGCACCGATGAGTAAACCAGAGTGGGAGAGAAAGCGGCGACGGGAAGATTGCATGGGGACTCCTTGGGTTGAGCTAGAAATAGCCCAAGGAGGTAAATAGATGAAATGAATGATTTAGATTGATCTGATAAGGCTAATGAATGCCTAGTTTTTTATACAGTGCCCGGGTAACCCACAAAGGCCCAATGAGGAGAAAAGCGAGGTCGGTTAGGAATGAGGGGCTCTTGCCTTCGAGCTTATGTCCCCAGAACTGCATGATCCAAGCGATGACGAAAGTCGTGATGCTGGCGGGAAGCAAGACACCAAGGCCCGCAAGCCAAGCACAGATAGTGAGCATGATGAAGGATTGAATGATCATCCCAAAGAACATCGCCACATTGAGAGAGAGATAAAAACCCAGAGCTCCCACAGAAAAAATCGTCGCCCAATTTAGATAGGGTACTTGAAGAAAGAGTTGAGGCACTGGGATAGACCACAAAATACCGAGCACCGAGAGCATGATAAAGGGAACGCAAACTTTGTGGATGATTTGATTGGTAGGATTCTGATGGCTCACAGAATATTCATCCATCCATTGTTCAAACGTACGCATCACTTAACCTCCGATGGCGTTTCCAACATCTTACGAACAGCTTCACTGTGCTTGATGCCCTTATCCCGACAATCAGGATAAAAGTTATTTTTCCCAAGTCCCTTCAAGGCCTCTGAGCATCCCAAGATATAGGACTGGCGGATATGGTCCAAGGTGGACTCAACAGACACCATAGGGTCTTCCGAAGCTGGGGGAGTAGTGCTACAACCAACCAGCGTATGGGCCAAAAACAACCACCAAAAACTCTTCATGCTGCAGATTCTAGCACAGAATTTAAGGCCTCCGTGCGTGCCCTTTCGCATAAAGGCCACGGTGTTGTGACGCATCCTGATGGGAGAGTCTTCTTCGTGAAAGGCACCTGGCCTGGAGAGGAGGGAACTTTTCGAGCTAGGGCCCAAGCGAAAAGCTACGAGAACGCAGAGCTGATTTCTTTAGCAGTGTCGGCGCCTGAGCGAGTCACTCCGGCATGTGTGCATATCGATACTTGCGGTGGCTGTCCTTGGATGATGGTCACGGCCGAAGCGCAAGTGAAGGCGAAAGAACAACGGGTCACTTTTTTGTTAGATAAGAATGGTATTCACGTGAACGAGCGCAGACCGCTGCTCTCATCACCAGAATTTTTTGGTTACCGTAATCGTGCTCAATTTAAAACGGATGGCGAACGTCTGGGTTATGTTTCCGAAGGCACCAACGATCTCGCGCCCATTGAGGACTGCTTGATTCTCAATCCTTCTATGCGTGAAATGTTACAAGGTTTGCGCTCACAGTTGCCGAAAAAAGAGTGGCGTCCTGTTGGGCGTTTTCCCTGGAGCTTCCTGGATGTGGATGATCAGCAAAAGCTTGCGGACGTTGTTCCCAATCAGCGTCGCCCCTTCCGCCAGGGCAACAGCGCGCAAAATCAAAATATGAAAAACTGGATCGTCGAGACATTGAAAGACGTTCCCCGTGACTATCCGGTAGTGGAGGCTTTCTGTGGATCGGGTAATTTCACGGAAGCTTTGGCCGCTGTGGGTTTTAAGCATATTCTCGCCGCCGAAGTGCGTGGCAGTGCGATTGAAGAATTGACTGCAAAAAATCTCCCCTGCGTGCAGATCATGGAAATCAACATGAATGATAAGAAAGTCTGGCCGCAAATTGCTCAGAAACAACCCAAGGCCCGTGTGCTGTTGGTTGATCCTCCCCGCGAAGGGTTGGAGGAGCGCATGGGTATCTTTAAAACGTTGCCCCAGCTTGAGAAGATTATTTATATTTCCTGTGAGCCTACGACCTGGGCGCGGGATATGAAGGATTTTCAGCTGAATGGCTGGAAAGTGGCGCATCTTACTCCACTAGATATGTTCCCCCATACGCCTCACGTGGAACTCTTAACACTTCTCACGCGCTAGTTCTGTGCTAACATTTTCTTATGAAGATTCTTTTTCTCCATGGGTTCCCGGATAATCCCGAAGTCTGGCGCCATTGTGTGGCCCATTTCGAAGGTCGCGCTATCTGTCGCACGCCAGAACTTCATTCTCTTTCTTTTGAAAAACAAATCGCACGTTTGAATGAAATGACTGTGGATGACGCCGAAGTCATTCTAGTCGCCCATGATGTCGGTGGGGCGCTTGCTACGGAGTACGCTGCTCGCTATCCAGCGAAAGTAGCCCAAGTGGTGTTGATCAATTCCATTGGCCTGGCGATGTTCGCTCATCGTCTACGCATGCTCGAGCAGCTGCTGCGTTCAAGTTACATGAGCGTGTTTTTGAATCCGCTGGTAAATAGCCTTACTTTGCGGCCCTTCTCTCGCTTGATCTTGAAAGGCATTTACGATCTGGGCGGACTTCCCAAGGATGATCGACTCCGCAGTAATTCTGCTGAAGTGCTGGATGGTCTCGCCCGCTTCAAAGAGTTGATGTGGCAGATTCCGAAAAAAATCTTTGAACCGGGCGATGCCTTGCTGATGCCGGTGGATGTGATCTTGTGTGACAAAGATCCGCTTCACATGAAACCCAGTCCAAGCGAGCTTCAGCGTTTCTTCCGCGACGCTCGCTTGCACACGTTGGCCAGTGGGCATTGGCCGATGCGCACAGATGCCCAGGCGTTTAATCAGTTGCTCGAACAAGTGCTCAAACTAAGCTAGATCAAAAAACAAAATCTCACTTTCGCCTATTGCCTCAACTGTGGGGCCCTCTTCGTTCGTGATAGCGACGGCATCCCCCGGGTGAAGTGTCTGGTCGCCGATCTTGATGTCACCTTTCACAACTTGCAACCAACCGTGACGATCCTTTTTCAGGGGCAACGCGAAAGTCTGCGGCTTCAGCCACCCGACCCAGAGATTGGCGTCCTGCTGGATCGCCACGCTTCCATCTGCACCATCCGGAGACAACACGCGAGTGAGGTTTCCTGATTTGAAGTCGGGAAGAAACGATTTCTGCCCATAGGCCGGTTTAAGACCTAGTTCCTGCGGTTGAATCCAAATCTGCAAGAGATGAGCTTCTTTCTCTGATGCATTGTACTCAGAATGGGCCACACCAGTGCCGGCACACATGTACTGCACTTCACCTCGGCGAATCACTTCGGTGTTGCCCATGGAATCGCGGTGAGTGAGTTCTCCCTCAACCATATACGTGACAATTTCCATGTCGCGATGGGGGTGAGTGGGGAACCCGCTTGAGCCCGCGATCTTGTCTTGGTTAATCACGCGCAAGCCGCGAAATCCCATGTTCTGCGGATCATAGTAACTAGCGAAAGAAAAAGTATGATGACTCTGGAGCCATCCATGTTCAGCGTAGCCTCTTTCATTTGAACGTCGAATTTTTAGCATAAGGCCTCCTTGGATCACAATATAGGCCTGAGGAGGCTTTTGCGTAAGTTGGGACAATTGAGAATGATTGTTTCGTTTTGGGCAACAATAGCTAAAGAGCTTAAAGCCTTGGGGTTTAGAGGGTGACAACTGTAGTGGGCACTTTAAAACTTTCAATAAAAGATTCAAACACTTTCAACTCGCTGATTTTTCACTGAATACCGAAGGGGAAGACTTTTCCTCTCATGTAAATTTAGTCGCATACGATACGATTCTATAGCGACGGGATGTAACTCTCAAAGGATGCAACGTGAAATTCTCTTTTAGTCTGTTGTTGGCGCTTAGTTCTTTGGCTCCAGCACTGGCACAGAACAATTCATTGCCTCAAGGGCCAGGGACAAATCCAATGATCACAATCCCACTTGGTCGCGGCGGCGGCGGCGTGCAATTTGGGAGCGGCCAACGCAATAGCGGTTCAACCTTTGATATTCGCCCTAGAGATTATAGTCCAACGGCCCAGGAGCCCTGCACTCCAGTGTATGGCCCTACCGCGCGTCCTTGTGTGAACGGTGTAACGACCCCTGCGGCACCACGTAGAGATATTCAGTGTACCGTGAATTTCACTGGGCTGGATGTTCAGAATTATACTTCCGGCGGTAGAACGATGAAGAGGTTGGTGATTTCAGGGAAACATAATGCTCCGGAAGGGAGCTTAGCTGAGCACAATTTCTCTGTCACAGATAGTGACGGATTTTTAACTCTGGCAGCTCTCCACGCTCATTGGCAGACAAACCGAAGTGGAGTCATTCGTATTAATAGTGGCTATCCGGCAGCAGCAGTCTCAGTACCAGCTGCAGAGCTAAGATTGGCCCGGGAAGCGGCTGAGATGGGATTAGCTTACTATCGTCGACTCATTGAAATTGTATCTGTAGAACCAAGACCTTCTAACTACGATGTTGCGATTGAGACTTCGAATGCAAAAATTGAAGTTCTTCAAAAGATCGCTACTGAAGTAGCCCAATGGGAAACGAATCAGAATGGAGTTCCAGCTCGTCGAATCAGTGCTGTCATTTCAGAGCCTCTTGAAAGATTTGGATCGAGAATTGGCGAAGACGTATTGATGTCGCAGTACCGAGATGCAGCGTTTGGTGATCGTCCTCAGTTGTTTTGTAACCGAGAAGCAGAGAGCGATTTCGTAGGGATCGTGATGTGCAATACGAACTTTGTTGATGGACAGATTCGAGACACGACCTTTTGTGGCGGTGGGATTACTTTCGGCGAAACGGGTCTTGCGGGACTTCGTATGGGCACACTCGCGCCTCCTGGGATCGCAGCCCCTGCAGCAGGTCAACGATGAAACTCAAAAGTCTTGGATTCATTCTCGCCTGTGGTTTTGCTCTGCCTGTCTGTGCGGGCCAAGTTGATAGCATCAAGGGAAAACTTAAGTCGTATACTGATAAGGGAATAACTGTCGTAGATGCCAAGGGGCGAAAAACGAAAATTCCTTTCACGCGACTCATTCTTAATAAGAAAACTGATCTGAGCAGAATGTTGGATAAAGAGTATGAGTTCTTTTACGCATCCGATATCGAGGATGCTCCTGCTGTTAAGCAGTAAGTGCTAGGTATAGAGAAAGCGCAGTACACGCTGATAGCGCGGCTTCTTAATTTTCATATAACGCTTCATCATGACACGGGCCTTGCGTAGGGCCTGCATCTTACGTGAACTCCAGCGAATGGTGGCCGGAAGCAAAACGAAGTTACGACGCCAGAAGCTGCGATTGGCATAGGCCACATTCACCACTTTCCTCATGCCTGAAATCAACACAAACTGAAACAGCACAAACATGATCGCCATGGCGGCAAACGTTCTCACAAAGCCATATTGCTTCACAGAAGCGTTGTAGATATCGAATTGTAGCGGTACGTGATAGGCCTCGTCTTCCATGTGCATTTGATTCAGCACGAACCATGGGTCCTGTGGATCCATGTTGGATGACTTGAGGTCTTCCATGTGAGTCATAGAGAACGCTTCGAATTTCGCGCCAATGAGTGTGAAGGCGAGAGGATTGATTTTAAGACTAAGACCACTCAAAAACCGGAAGAGACGGTTTTGCATAAAGCCCGTCGGGCTTTCTTGTTGCGCCAGGAAATGCTCGTAAGCTTGGGTGTGATAAAGCTCTTCGCGTGCGACAAGACGCATGCTGCGTTTGATAAGAGGGTCGAGATGCTCTTCTTTGCGACGATAAAAATAAAACGCCTGCACCAGCGTCTTCTCAAGGAAAATCTGCATGGTTGTGATGAATTCAATGTTTTTCTTGTAAGCGAGGAGGCGCTCTTCTGGTGTCGTGTCAGCAAAAAGTGAAGAACCTTGCAGCGGGGTGAGCAACGGATAGTAGCGCTCCGAAGTGATCCGCAGGTCTTGGCGCTGAAGAAAATCCACCCACTTCTGCTTGAAGACAGACTCCCTGGCCAGGTAGGTTTCCATTAAGCGCACATTCGGTTCCATAGAGGGATTTTACTGTAGAGGTGTCTTGCGAGGGGGCGAGTTGAAAAACTTACACAAGCTCCCGGCGCTTGGTGCCGTAGATTTGAGTGAGGATTTTGATATGCTCTTTGTCGGCGATGCGGGAACCAGGACCGAGGTTGGCCTGAGTAGAGATAAACACGTCTGAACCAATGGTAATAGGCTGGAAGACGAGCTCTGGAATGCCCTCTTTTTTGGGAACCGCCAGATGACAAGAGAGCACAGCACCACCCACGAAAGTCCGATCTCCCACTGTGAGATGCGTCCGATCGAGAATCTTTACGTCCGGCGCCCAGTAAACCATGCGACCGATATTGCTGCCCCAAAGTTTGAGCCAATTACTGTAGATGCCAGGCAGTGAGTTCAAAACTCCCTCGATAAAAGGGAAAATCAAGTAAATCATTTGAAGGCGATGAGCGATCATCCAGCCCGATGGATCTTGGTCAGGTCCGAGTTGTTGACGACCCAGCTTAATGGGAATTGCTAAGCGGAGGATCTGATACAGCAGAGGGCCCAAAAGATAGACGAGGACAAAGATCACTCCGGCGCCACTCCAGGAAGGAGCTTGGATGAATTTTACCATCGCGCAGCCGATGGCAACGATTTGCAAAGTGGGATAAAACCACATGGCCCGCTCGATAAACTTGCCGAGGAATCTCATGATGTCCTCGAGAGCAGTTGGGTTTCTTTATTCGTCTTGAAGAGCAAGGTGGCTGCGTCTACCGATTTTGAAAAGCGGTACCACTGCATCCACGGCACGGTATTGGGAAAGGTTTCCTTAACTTGGTGATACTCATATCCTGGCAGATTTGGGAACACGTGATGAATGGCATGTTGATTAAAACCAAGCAAAACCCAACGAGTGACCCACTGTGGGAAAATCAAATTACGGCAGAACTCATCTTGGTCTTTCACATGATAGGTGGTGGTCTTGGTGAAATTCGCGTCTTGAGCGTCGCCTTGATCGATATGGACGTGCTGAGAAAATAGCAATGGCTCACTGACACTCATAAAAATCACCCAGGCCGGCAACCAGGCCTTGAGCATAAACATCGGGAAGAAGGCAAAGAGACCGACAAGCACCACCGCGAGGCCAATCTGACTGGTGAGTACGGCGGCTTTGTGTTCAGGAAAGATACGCAGAATTTTGCGGGTGTTCCAGAATGAGCGCAAAGAATAAGAAAGGGCAAACACTGGGATCCAGTACTTCCAGCAAAAATTAATGAACTTGATTTCAGACGGTTTGAGATCACTGTACTCGCGATCAATCATGGTCGGATCTTGGAAACGATTTCCTGACCAGCGGTGATGTTGTGAATGAATCAAAACCCAAGGCCAATAGGGAATGGCAGGGCTGAAAGAAACGATGAAGCCCACCATGTGAGAGATTCTTTTGTTGCCTAAAAAGATGCCATGACCGAGTTCATGCAACAGCACTTGGCCGTTGATAAATGAAAGAATCAAAAGCACTTCGCCTAAAATGTAGAAGGCAGTTGATTCTGATAAGGCCAAGTTGACTGCGACAGTGGTGAGTACAAAGAAAATCGCCACGTGCACATAGCCGGGCCATGAGCGCGTGATGCCCTTCAAGTCCTTGCGGTATTGGCGATAAACTGAGTCTTGCATGATGCCTCTATGATACCTGCCCAGAGGGCAGGTCCGGAGAACGGCGATACTAATTACATGTCAAAACTTTTGACATTTGAGTTTCATCCAGAGGGCGTTTACCCTAGGTAAGTATGGAGATTTTTATCAACGGACTCTATGGCGTCGCCACCATCATCATCCTCTGTGAGGTGATATGGGACCGCTATCGCGGCAAAGGCCTTTATACGCCTCGGGACAGCTTCCAATCACTGTATTTGATGTGGGGCTTTTGGGCGCTCTTCACCCTCACTAAAATCGCCGTTCAGCGCTTTGAGAACTCACTGAATTTGCCTCCCCAAACCATCTCCATGAATCACGTTCTTCCGTGGATTGTGCTAACCGTGAGTTACGATTTTATCTACTACTGGATTCATCGTTTGGAACACGCCTGGCCCGTGGCCTGGAAGAGTTCGCATATTCATCATCACTCTTCGCGCTACATGACGTTCTTAACCGGCTTCCGCTCTAGCATCTGGCAGCCGATCTACTCCCTGCCATTTTTGCTGCCTTTATATGCCCTGGGTTTTCGCACGCCAGAGATTTTTGCCACAGTGATTTTAAATAAGCTGTATAACTTCTGGGTTCATCAGCAGCACGTCGGAAAAATTTCCTGGATGGATGGGTGGCTTAACACACCTTCAAATCATCGGGTGCATCACGGACGTAATCCGCAGTATATCGATAAGAACTTCGGTGGGATTTTCATTCTATGGGATAAGCTGTTTGGCACTTACGAGAAAGAAGTGGAAGCCGTGAGTTTCGGCGTCAGTATTGATCCTGAGCCACTCTCTCCTCGTGAAGTCTTAACAATGGGGTTTAAGCGCGTCGACGTTTTGCCCGCCACTCCAGTACTCCAAAAGCCACCGATGTAGTCGTCGCCACAAAGAGATAGCCGAGGCCGATCTTAAGAGCGAGTGAGGCTCCTGGATATTGCAAAGCGATCAGCGCTGAGAGCGCAAAGCTTGAGCCAAGCACAAAAAAACATTCAGGCGCGTAGGAGTAGGCCTTCTCTTCCGGTGACATCTTCGCTGTCACAAGTACGTTACTGAGTTCAAGTTTGCCGAGCTTAATTAAAAGTGTGTCGTGGTACCAAACCAAGAACCCTTGCACACAACCACAGGCCAGTGTCAGCGTCGCCATCTGCGCCCAGCTCAACGGAGTGAGCACGGTCGCAAAGCTCACCAAAAAGAAGCTGGTGTTCATATTGCCTGAGATTTTAAAGCCGTGATGGGCGTAGTAGTTTCCGATGCGGAAGGGTGTGTTAAATTTCCATTTCTTCAGCACGTTCACCGCGATTCCTGGCATGATATAACCATAGAGCACAGGAACGAGGATCAGGAACCAAGCGAAGTCCTCGCCGTGGATGCCGGCCCAGTGCTGGAAAAAGAAGTACAGCGCCGGAAACGGGTAAACATAGATCCAGAAGTTCATGAAGTGTTTTTGCATGTACTTTAAATTTAGAGGGAAGATGTGAACTGCGCAAGCTTTGCGGAATACTGGCCACTGTATCTGCACAATCACAGTAAAGAACTCACGCGTCAGCTGCATTTTTGGAGCCTGCTGATCTATTTCCTCTCATGGCCTGCGAGCTATCTGCTTGGGCACTGGTGGCCTATTCCGACGACTCTGGTGTTAGGTTATGTCTTGGCCTATTTTACTCACACCTTCATTCAGAAGAGCCCATTCAACTTAAAACATCCGTACTGGGGTGCTATCGCCAATCTTAAGATGTTTTTCTTGATGTTCTCATTTCGTCTGGCGCCGGAACTTAAGAAGTATAAAGTCTAGCGATCGTAGGATGAGATGATTGTTGTCGCTTCCACAGAGGCTTCAAAGTATTTCGCTTTGATCACAAGATAATCGGGGTGAGAGAAAAACTTCTCCATATGCTCTTTATCTTTAAAGTAAATCGCGAACACACGATTGATCGGGCGGCCTTCTTCGTTTTTTAAGACTTCAGAGACTTTAAAGTCGTAACGAAACCCACCGCCGTGCTGCTCCAGCAAGGGACGCATGGCCGCGCGGTATTGGGTGTAGATCTCATCTTGCTTGACGAATAAACCAACCATCATTTCTTTGCTCATGCTTAAACTTCCGTCATATGTGGGAGCTGATCATCCAGCCAGTACACACTGTCTGCAGTGACCACGAGGATTTCTTCGAATTTTACCCCATACTCACCGCGACCGAGGTGCGGTTCAATGGCCCAGAGACCACTTGAAAGGGGACGTTTTTCATCTGCGGTCATAATCGCTGGGCCGAAGAGTTTTTCTTTAATCAGATAAGCGTAGGCCTGGGGATGAAAACCCATCACGCTAATCTTGGGCACACCGAGAAGAGGCAATTGCCCCACACGATGGCCAAGCACGCCGAGTGGATAGATACCGTGGCAATTGGTGTAGCCCTGTTGCAAGAGATGATCTTCCACGCGGCGATAGATCTCCGCAATGGCGACACGCTCTTGAGCGGCCTTGAGAATGATCTCACGAAAGGCTTTAAGGTCCTGACGGGCCTTCAGCACATCAGCGTTTTCTCCAAAGCTAAAGCTGTAACCAATATCTACGGCAAAGCCATTCACCGCTGGGGCCACGTCTAGAGTGACGGCCATGCCCTTCTCAAGTTTACGATCCGTGGGCATGAACTGCTGGCCGACATGGGGAAGTGGTTTTTTTAGAGTCGGAAGCTGTGGGCGCTCGAAACCTTTGAAGCCGGTGCGATCACCAAACCAAGCAAAAGGGCGATGGAAGAAGAGTTTGTGGCCACGCTTGTGAAAGAAATCTTCAATCAAAGCGGCCGCTTCTTTCTCAGTCATGCCTTCGCGCAATTGTCCGCGCACATGCACCACAGATTCATAGGCGAGTTTTTGATGAACTTTAACTTGCTCGAGAGTCTGCATTAAGCGACCCCTGGAACTTCCTCGGGGAAGAATCGCTTAATGAGGGCCTCGAGGTGATTTTGTTCGCCAGGGTGAAAGCCGGGACGCAAGTAACGAGCAAAAATGCTCACGGCCTTAGGTAGCAACCCGTGCTCAAGAATGAAAACGTTGAGGGCCTCATGAATAGTCTTTTTCTTCAGCAAGAGTTTGTCCTGCCAGAGAAGATTCGCCGTCACGTAACCCGTAAGGCCTGAGAGAATTAAATAAGCGCTCACAAGTCCGGCCGCTCGACGGGCATAGTTCTTATCTACACTTTGTAAAACATCGAAGGCCACTGAGCGATGCTCAATCTCTTCCAAGGCGTGCCACTCAAAGAGCGCCTTCATTTGCGGATGGGCGTGCTCAAAAAAATTTTCTTCCAAACCGATCTCGGCCAAGAGAGAGGTGAGGTGTTCAAAGCCTGCAGTGAGCGCCAAACGAAACTCATCGCTGGTTTTGCTTTCTACGAAGCGAGTGATGACGTCTTCCACCAAACGCAGCATGCCATCGATCTCATAACCTTGCTCACGCAGATTCGTGAGGAACTTATCATGCTCAAGGGCGTGTTGTGCTTCTTGGCGAATAAACAGCTTCGCTTCTTGGAGCAAAGTTTCATCTTTAATGGTGGGTACAAATTTTTGCAGTGAACGAATGAAGAACTTCTCACCGGTGGGGAAAAGTAGAGTGAAACTGTTGCACAAATGTGTGCGAAAGGGTGACTGGGCAAGCCAGTGACGTGGCACAGAAGAATCGAATTTAAACTGCGGTTTACGGACATTGATGGTGAGTGCCATGGACCCATTGTACGCCTGAATGCGGTGTTTTTGCCAAGGGGGGAATTCCCCATGCTAGTATCAACACGTTATGAAGATCATTTTTTTACATGGCTTTCCAGATAACCCAGAAGTGTGGCGCTATTGCGTGGAATTCCTCGCTGATCGTGCTGTTTGTCGCACACCTGAGATTCATTCACTGCGCTTCGAAGAGCAAATCGCTCGCGTGCACGAAATGACGGAAGACGGTGTCCCGGTGGTCCTCGTCGCCCATGATATGGGTGGCCCGGTGGCGACGGAGTACGCCAGTCGTTACCCTGAACGTGTCGCTAAGGTTGTGCTGGTGAATACCATGGGGCTGGATATGTTCATTCGCCGCCTCGGTGGCATTAAACAGGTTCTCAAATCAAGCTACATGGGAATCTTCGTGAATCCCTTGATCAATACGACAACTCTCAAGCCGCTGGCCAAAAAGCTATTGAATTTTGTCTACGATCGCGGCGGATTGCCGGCCCACGATCGCTTGCGCAGTAATGATTATCAAGTGCTGGATGGACTGGCCCGCTACAAAGAACTTACCCTCGCCGCACCTAAGAAATATTTTGAGCCGATCACGGCCCTCTCACAACCCGTGCATATTATCTTTGGCGAAGACGATCCATTTTTGATGGTGCCTACTGAAAGCGAGATGAAGCAGTTTTTCCATGAGGCGCATTTACATAAAATCTCCAGCGGACATTGGCCGATGCGTACGCATCCCGATGAGTTCCATGCAGTGCTGGAAAAAGTTTTGTATGGGTAAAATCGTTATCACTGGTATTAACGGCGGCATCGGTCGCGCTCTCGCAGCAGAATTTCTCAACAAGGGTCTGCGAGTAGTGGGCGTAGATCTCGCGCCCAGCGGGCCGGAAGGTCTTGAATACTACCAGCTCGATGTGACTGATGAGCCCAAGGCCCTTGCCACCTATCAAAAAATCCATGAAGCCCATCCTGATATCGCTTACTGGTGTAACAACGCTGGTATTGCCGTGCTGGGTCCCTTTCTTGAAGTCAGCGCCGCTGATTTTAATAAGGTCATGGCGGTAAATCTCAATGCCGTGATCACGGGCACACGTTTCTGGCTTGAGGTCTTCAATCGCAAAGGCGGTTGTGTGATTAACATGTCGTCAGCGGCTGGAGTCATTCCAAGTGGTGACATGAGTTCTTACGTTGCCAGTAAACATGCTGTGATCGGGTTCACTCGCGCTGTGCAATTGGAATTAGAAGCGCAGAAGTCTTTTGCTTCAACTTGTTTGGTGGTTCCAGGTTTCGTTCAGACAGGCATCATGCAGGTGGGCAGTAAGTATGGCCTGCCGGAAAAGCTCAATGGCCTGGCGAGCACACCGGAATCTTGCGCCAAGGAAATTGTCGCCGGAGTCTTGAAAGGTGAACGCGAGATTATTCCTACGCTCAGTGGGAAAGTGATGACGGGACTGTATCGCTATTTGCCGTTTGGGCATGAGTTGGCGAAGACGGTGTATCAGAAGTCGCGGAAGATGAAGTAGGAAGAAGGTCGCGTGGAACTACTGGAACTCATCCTCTCTTTTTTTATCGAATGTTTCATGACGGGTTTCGTCGAATCCATGGCAGACATTGTTTTAAGAGTTTTGGAGTTTGGTTCCTCCCCAGGATCTTGGTCTGAGTATGAATCGCGACGGAACAAGAAACCAAGTCCTATCCTGTCCTTGCTCTGGTATACCATCATCGCTTCCGCACTCGCTTATGGCAGCGTTCTGCTATTCCCGAAGCATTTGATTCATAATGAATTCATGCGAACCATTAATCTCGTCATCACTCCCGTGCTCATAGGATTTATTATGCGCGGTCATGGACGTCGACTTGAGAAGAAAGATTTACCAGCGATCAGGCTTGATAGCTTTTGGTATGGTTTTGCTTTCGCGCTGACTTTTGCGTTAGTTAGATTTTTTCTGGCGGCCTAATCGTCAATCGCAGGAATACTGCAACGCTTTTTCATCTTCGCACCGTACTTCTGCAAAAGCTCATGGGCTTCCACATCAACCAAAGTCGGCAATTCTGGAATTGTGAAATCCCGGCAATCGTACCAATCAGGGAAAGCGATTTGTTGGCCGCGCTCTTCATATTGGCCCTCGGCTAAGATCGCTGGCACCGAAGCCTTAATGATCTCTTCCACGGCTTCCATTTTCATGTGGCCTTTATTCATCAGGTCCAAAGCGATATCAATGCTGCTCGCAAAACCCGTCTGTCCAGGAAGAATCGGCTTACCGCGCTCTTCAAGATCACCAATGATAGAGTAGGCGACACGAATATATGTAGGACCTGTGATATGGGGAAACTCTTTGCGAATCTGCGCGTAGATTTCAGTGTCGTGTTCGCCGTTATCACCAATCAAAATCATTTCGCGGGGCTGATGCTCTTTAATGAAGCGGCGAAGTGAATCGATTTTATGATTGTTGCCGCTAAAGATCTGGCGCCAGCGGCGAGTGACCAGGTCACCCTTAGGGAAGTTATTGGTCTTAAGAAATTTTTCGTGAATATCGCCAATGAATTTTTTGGGAGCGTTCGAGAGATATTTGAGTGTCACCATGTTCGGGAGTTCCACGATGGCGTGGTAAAGCTCCGGCATGCCGATGAAAGCGTTGTGAACCATCGGCCCATTGGCCAAAGCCGAATCTTTATCTAAAACGTGAGAAACCTTGATGGTGTCGTCCACATCACTCACCACCATGAGTTGAGCATGGGCGCTAAAAGAAAGCAGGAGGGCCAACAGGGTGAATCGCATGTGAATATTATGGGGTCTAAAATCGCAGCGGTGGGGGGAGCCTGTAATCATTACAAGTTTCAAACGGCCGCCCCGTTTAAGGGCAGAATAGCCTTATGAAAACCCTTTTGATCCTGCTCCTCTGCATGAGTTCTCACGCCTTTGCCCAGAGCGAGGCCATCCGCCAGTGCTTAAGCAAGTCGGGTGTCGTACCCCTGCAAATCTTGGCCAAAACCTCTATTCCCAAGAAAGACCTGGATATGACCCTGTTCACGATCTGTGATGAAATGGATGATCCAAAATACGAAGACACTCCGGCGCATTTCGCGCAGATTGACCCTTGGTATGACCAAGCCGTTTCGGTGGTTGGTGCAACGTTCAGTGGCATTTATAAAGAAGCTATCGCGGCCCTGGCCGAAGGCCTCACGGGCTCGGATGCGCAACTACGCTACCGTGCGCACTTAAATATGATCAGAAAAATCAAAGACCCGTATCAGCGCATTTACCGTGTGTTCAATTTGGCGCGTGCTTCACAGGGAGAGTACAAACCGATCTTGAATCTCATCCGCAATCCGGGACAGATTATCGACGCGGCGGCAGCTGGTAAGCCAGGCGGCATTTGTCGTGAGTTCGCTCTGTTACTTTCATTTAGCTTAAAATGGGTCGCCCGTCCGGACGGAGATACGATTCCTGCCCATGGCGGCCTAGGTCCTAATTCATTCAACGTGTCAGTGAAGTACAGCATGCAGCACGCCTGGGTGCGCGTTCATTTGCCTCGCTATGAAGGTAACCGCTTGGTGGGCTTTGATCGCTTTGATTTAGATAGCACCTGGCATGACAAATTTATCCCACTCAATCCACGCCGCACCGGCGAAGAGCGTGTTTCTCTTCAAAATAAATATAACAGATGCATGAAGGCCACCGAGTGTGTAAATAGATTGCCATGAGTGATGCACGCATTATTGAGTTAGAAATTAAGTTCTCTCTTCAAGACGACTTTATTCAGCAATTGAATAAGATTGTGACCGAACAACAGCAGCGAATTGAACGGCTTGAAAAAGAGCTGCTTGATCTGCGCAGTGTGGTTGAAGCGGTTAAAGATATGGATAGCAAGCCACCGCACTACTAGACCTTGAGAATCTCAGCTTTGCTTGAGGCGATGAAGCTCGGATGGGTGATGCGCAGATGCTTCTCCGCCAACTCCAAGTGCTGATAGTCCTCCACACAAACACATTGGGCTTTAGACTGGCATTCAGCGTAGCGATCTGCCCGCAGCTTGAGTGTAAAGCCTGCGTCCATTACAGAGCCTAAGCGCTTCTCAGGCGTGAAATCAGAATAGGTGGCGCATTGGTGAATCTCACCCAGTGGATTGATAAAAATGTACTGATGGCCTGCTGAGCACTGCCAGCCACTCGGCTTCTTCGCCAGGGTGTACACCTTGCTCGGAAAGTCGACGTTCAAATCCATAAGCTCAGGGGCTACTTCCTGCTCAACCACGGGGATAAAGCCTTTGCCATCGTAGGCCCCGTTAAAATTAATCCCAAGGCCCACATGCAGCTTAAGTGAATGGAGCTGGCAAAGGTCGCGCAGCTTGGCGACTTGGGCGGTTGAATCGGGGAAAAGCAGGGCGTGCACCACAACAGAAACGCCATGGTCGCGGGCGATGACAGCGGCCTCAATGAATTTCTCCACGGCAATCTGGGTGTGATGATAGGTCATCCACAAACTGAGTTTTTTGACGTTGGCCTCGAGAGCGAACTTCTCAAACTGAGACTTACTAAAAGAACCATTGGTGAGAACTTCCAGAAACTCCACATTCTCCGCATGAGTCATGCGAGCGATGGTGGCGAGGTAGCTCTTAGAAACAAAGGGTTCGCCCGTGGAATTCATGCGAATGCGCAGCTGGTAGGGAAGCTCACTCATCCATTTCATCACGGCCTGATGAGTCGCCTGACTATCTTCGCGGTTCCATTCATTGTTATCGGTGATGAGAGGCTGCTCCGTGGAGCAGTAGGCGCACTTGAAATTGCATCGGCGCAAAGGGCTCAAGTACCAAATGGACAGGGTTTCTCTCATAGGGAAATTATACGAGAAAATCTGGTTTTATTCTGATAATTTTAGGGGGTGAAACTGCAACGCTATCCCTTCAAGAAGAACGACACGCTCCAGGCGTGGGACAGCGCCGATGAGCTGATGCTGAAGCATGTAAAAGCGCTGGAACTCAAAGGCAGGCGCATCCTGATCATCAATGATCACTTCGGTGCCTTAAGCTGCGGCCTCGAGGTACAGGACATCACCACTTACACAGATTCTTACGTAAGTATGATGGGCATTCGTCATAACAGCGCCCAAAAAATTCAACCTCTGCACAACCTCAAGGACCTCAGCGGTCTTTATGATTACGTCCTCATTCAGATTCCTAAGAACATGTCTTACTTCGAAGACATCCTCTGTCGTCTTACCCATCATCTGAAACCAGAGTCGCAACTGATCTGCGGCTCCATGGTCAAGCACCTGGCGCCCACCAGTTTTGATCTCTTGAATAAATACATTGGCCAAACCACCACGAGCCTTGCTGAGAAAAAGGCGCGTCTTGTTTTTGCACGCTTTGAAAAAGCAGCGATCACATCACCTTATCCACAGAGCGTGAAGTTGGATTCCTTTGAGATTCCATTCAGCAACAACTCCAATCTCTTCAGTCGCGACAAACTCGACATTGGCTCACGCTTTTTCTTGGAGCATATTCCTCGCGGGAATTTTACCCGAATCCTTGATCTCGGTTGTGCCAATGGAGTGATTGGGATTAAAGCCAAAATGCTCAACCCTGAAGCCCACATCGTCTTCAGTGATGAATCGGCCATGGCGATTGAGAGCGCGCAAACTAATTATCAAAAGCATTTTAAAGACACAGCTGAGTTTGTTTGGACCAATTGTTTTGAGGGTCAGCCCAAGGGAACCCTTGATCTTGTCCTCTGCAATCCGCCCTTTCATCAAGGCACCACGGTAGGTGATTTTATCGCCTTGCAGATGTTTCAAGACGCTTATGACTCACTGAAAGTAGGCGGCGCTCTTCGCGTGATTGGAAACACGCACCTGGGTTATCAAGTAAGACTCAAGAAATTGTTTGGGAATGCTACAATCGTGGATACCAATCAGAAGTTTTTGATCTGCGAGGCCGTTAAGAAATCCTGAAGAGCTGTAAGATCGTTACCCTCAGCATAGTCACTCTTCTTGGCCACGCCCCATGTCTGGCATGTCCGACCTGGGGCCTTGGTGAAATTCTCAGACGTCCCACGCACCAACACTCCGACCTGCTCACCAGATGCATTAAAGATAGGCCCGCCGGAGTTCACAGAGAAGGTATCGAGGTTGTGCTTAAAAGAGACGTTCTTAGGATCAATAGAAAGCACTTCACCGGTATCCACGACCTTCTGTGAAATACCCAGAGGGTAGCCAATCATACTCAGAGGATCTCCGACCTTGAGGCTTGCCTCGAGATCGAGTTTGATGTGCTTGCGCCCGATCACTTTTCGATCGAGCTTAATAACTGCCAAATCGATGCCACGAATACTCAGATCAAACTGCGAGAAGACCACTTCCTTGCAATTGTAGACTTGATCCTGGCTTACGGTGTTTGAGCCGCTCAGATAATCAAACACCACACTGTAGGTCTCGCACTCATAACCCTTTCTCGCAAAACAGTGGGCCGCCGTGAGCACAAGATCATCCGCAATTAAGCTCGCGCTGCAGTTAGCGATATTCTTCTCTTCAACGAAGGGCTGGTCTGAGCACATATTGAACTCGGCCATGGGCGTACCGGTCAATGCGAATTGGTCTGCAGAGATTTTAGCGATGCGATGTTTTTGAACCAAAGCAGGCACTGAGCGAGCGAGCTCTTGATGGAAATTGGACGCTTGAATCGTATCGACACGATTGTCTTCGTCGAAGACGCCGGCGGTGGCCACAAGTGGAAATACGAGCAGAGCGAGAAAGACCATGGGGCTATTCGATTTCAGCTTCTGCCCAAACTTGGAAATCTGAGTCAACTTCTACGCATGCTTTTTTGAGCTCCGCCTTAATCTGCGAAACGGTTCTGCCGTCGCGGCACGGCTCGTACTGCGACTCGGCCAGGTTGCACAGCTTCACCGCATCCGTGATTATGTCGACTTTCTCAGCTTCTGCTTCAGTGTACGAATCCACCAGAGCGCCTCTCGCATCCCAGTTCTCACGGGTGTTGATCCAGACTTCGATGTTTCCGTCGACGTCGAGGACGGCAGCCAAAAATTCAGACTTGCTGTCGGCGCAACCGGCGATGGCAGCGGTGCTCAAGAGGTTGAAGCAAATCGTAGCGAGAAAGAATTTTTTCATGGGGGTATCCTGGTTAGTTTTTTGGACTAGTTACCAGGGGAGGGGGGGAGGCTCAACAAAATTGGAGTAAGTATGTAGAAAGGTAAGAGCCTAGCTACTCCTGGCAGACGGGTCTTAAGGCCTCGGCCTCAATGGGCCACTTGGCTGCCGACTCATAATCAAAGGCAATCTTGATTTCAAACTCAGGCAGTGTAATTTGTACGAGAACGGCTTTCCAGCTCACACCATCTACCGTCATGACTTTCTGAAGCTCTTTGGCCGTACTCAGAATCTCAGACTTTTCAGGCGTGCTGGGTGTGGCGTGGCCTTCCGTACGATAGATGAATCCGCTGACGTCATGCTGGCCATCGAGATTGATGACAGCCGAGATGGACACCCAGTCATCGTCATCGAGAGCATCATCGCCCAGGATGAGCTGGCCGATCTCGTCGACCAACTCATTGGCAGCTTCTTCGTCAAATTTGTGCGTCATGTAGTGACCGAAATCTCTTACGAGATTCCGGCCTTATTCATAATGTTTTTTCCAGCATCTGTATTCTTGAAGCCTTCAATCATAGCACCGAGCTGTGTTCCACCTTTTGAGGTGAACAAATCGCTGATGCTCTGGATGCCAGCATCAATTGAGCCAGTGTTGGCGATAACTTTGAGGTCGGCTTGAGAAATGGCACTGGCCTGGGCAATACCCACTTCTTTATCAGCTTTCACTCTTTCAAGTGTAATCAAGTATTCCTGATAAGCTTTGTTCTCACCAATCTCTTTCGCGAGTGTTGTTTGTGCTTCAACCGGGGCAAGCAACATCGCTTTTTCTGAAACGGCTTGTGCCAAGCCTTCGGCCTCAATACCTTTGGCGTTCTTCTCTTTGATCTCGAGATCACCTTCCGCCGTCTTTTTCTTAACTTGAAGAGAGGCATCCGCTTCTTTCGTTCTCACCTGGAATTCTTGATCGGCCATAATGAGATTGAACTCTTTGTTCTTGTTGGCCTCGATCACGGCGACTTCTTTCTGTCTTGCGGCTTCAATGAGGGCGACTTCCTTCAAGCGATTCGAGTTCACGATGGCGACATCTTTCTCAATTTCGGCAGTCTTGGTTGATGAGATACGCTTAACTTCCATCTCACGTTCAGTTGTGAGTTTGGTTTGCTCAATAACGTTTTGTTTTTTAGTTTCTTGTGCGATCTCAACTTTCTGCTGAGCTTCTACCGTTCTAAGACCAACTTGCTGTTGAGCTTCTTGCTCTTGAAGGTGAACTTCTCTGGTGGCTTCGATTTCTGCAATCTGAGCGAGCTTTTGGTTTTTCGCGACTTCAGTACGAGACTCCATCTCAATATGAGATTTCTTCTTCGCCATAATGTTATGAATGACCTCTGACTTTGGAGCGTCTTTAATATCCATAAGCTCAATATTCTTAACCGCCTCAACACCCCAAGCTTTCAACTGCTCGACAACTTCAGAAGTAAACTTCTGACCGAAGACCGAGCGCTCTTCCATGATTTCTTCGATGGCAGATTTCGCGAGGATAGAGCGAACAGAACCTTGCACAATTGAAGTGAGCTGCTCTTTGAGTTCTTGAGTGGTTGAAACTCTCTGGGCCGCTTGAGAAAAGTCAGCAATGCGGAAGAATGCCATCACATCGACGAGAAACTGGAGTCGGCCTTTGTCGTAAGCATCGTAAGAGTCGAGCTTGATATCAAAGATTGATACAGAGAGAGTTTTTGCTTCAACACCTAAGACAGGAACCCAGGTAGGCCATTTATAATAGCTGTTCCCGTTTCCGGTATCTTTGCCGTAAGGAATGGTCTTCTTAGAAGTTTGCACGATATGTACTTCGTTCGTAGGAACAACCTTTCTGAACATGAGAGGGATGAGAATGGCGAAAGCTGCAAAGGCGGCAACGATGATGGCATAGAATGCCAAAGAGAAACCTAATTCCATGATTTTTCCTTGTAGGGTGAATTTGGAAGAAATAATAATTTAGAAAAGTAGTTACAGCTACAGAAGAAGAATGGCGCACCATGCTTCACTGTTGTGAGCTAAAGAGCGACTTAAGAAATGCTGCAAGAGTATATAAATCAGGTATCACCTGTGAGAAAATAGGCCATGAACGAATATTTAGATCAAACCTACATCGGCAAAGACAGTTTACCAGCGACCTTTAGAGACGCTTCCTTTGAAGGATGCACCTTCCGAGATTGCGACTTCAAAGAGCTCGATTTGGCGCATGCTCGCTTCCTTGATTGCACTTTCAAGACTTGCGATCTGAGTAACGTGAATCTTGGCAATGCGCGTATGAGGGATGTGACATTTGAGAACTGTAAGCTCTTGGGTGTGGTGTGGACGAAGCTTGATGATCTCACCAATCCGACCTACCAATCTTCTATTTTGAGTTATGGCAATTTCAGCGGACTCAAATTGAAGAAGAATGCCTTCACTCAATGCATCTTGCACGATGCGGATTTTGCTCAGGCCGATTTATCTGAATGTGATTTTAGCGAGAGCGACTTATTGAATGCGCGCTTTGATGACACCACGTTGCTGAAAGCAGATTTCCAAACGTCGATCAATTACCTCATCGATCCTCTCCGCAACAAAGTCCGCGGTGCGAAGTTCTCACTGCCTGAGGCGGTAGGATTGCTGAAGGGGCTTGGGGTTGTGATTAAGTAGGAGTCTAAATTTCTTTGTAGTACGTTTCGATGATTATTTGGAAAGAGATCTTCTTCCAGTCCTTCTCGATAGTCTCTCCACTCGTGAGAGCGATGGTAAAATAGTTCTCGTATTCAACATCAAGATAAGTCCCACGTCCCTGATCCGGATAAAGTTCAGTATCGTTACGGGCCTCTGGACTCCATCCGCAGCAAACGAAATCTAAAGGCCGCATTTTAAATTTTTCGCCCAAATATTTTTCTACCGCTTTCGCATCCGTTCCATTGACTGAATACTTCGCAAACAGCTTCGGCTGAGTGTGCTTGGCTTCATCTTCTTTTTCGCAACCAACGAATGTGATCTGTGGATGGCCCATTTTCCACTTGGCCAAGAAATCGGTGCAGACTTCACTTTTTTGTGTGGTCGAGGATGTGGCTGTCTGATGTGAGCAAGCAGACAGCAAGAGTGCGATGAAAATGAGAAGAGGTTTCATAAGATCATCTCCGCTGACAATAATGATGGACTTAAATGCCGCACTCGGTTTAACCGCAATTCCAGCAAACTTATCTTGCTACAGATGATGAAATATTTCTTCCAAGTTGGGGCAACGCGCCTGTCCCGATTGTCGAGAGATCTCTTCACGAGCCACAGTGAATTCAAAAGTCTCTGCGGCCACTTTCACCCCATTAATCTCTAAGGCCGGAACTGTGACCTTCACCTGAAAATTTGAGGGGAGCTTGTCGTGCTGGATACGAAATCCATCACCAATAACTATTCTTTGAAATTTTGTATCATCAAAAGTGGTTTTGATTTCTTTGCCTTCGGGATAGGTCAAGATGCTCTTTGGAGCAGGGAAGACTCCCACTTCTTTAGCAAATAGAAGCCCAAAGAAGCCTTTTTTGCGTACCTGATACAAGCCAGGTTGGTCATAAGACGGTTGAATATAGTATTGGGTGCTTGGATAGATTTGCTCGAGCTTCTTAGCGACTTGTTTGAGTTGGAGATTTAATTGATGTCGGTAGGACTTGCCTTCTATTACATAAGACACGTTGGTTTCTGCGAGCTTTAAATGCAGATCTTCCTTCATCCCAAAGCCAAAGTTGATTGTGGTTGTGTTAGTCGTCGCCTCAGTGTGCTGCCATACTGCCAATGCAGGATGTATGGGACTGAAAGGGCGCTTGAGTATGCCTGGATCGGGCTTGTTAAATATCTCCCTCAGCTGCACCTCCATGGCCTTGCCACAATAGGTTCTACTGCGAGCAGCGTAAGGATTCTCCGGAGTGCTCTTATGCGCGCAGCCAGCCAAAATGAGTAAGAGAGAGGTAGTGAGTTTGAGCATTGATTTCATCCAATTCCATGAATCGATCGATACTTTTTAATAATGGCGCACCCGGCGAGATTCGAACTCACGACCTTCAGCTTCGGAGGCTGACACTCTATCCAGCTGAGCTACGGGTGCAGGCTGGGGGACTCTTACTTGAGTTATAAATTTAACAGTCTGGGGCAGCAAGAACAATAGCGTTTCCGTCTGGTAAATGCTGACGAGCAGCGCGGCAAAAACGCCCTGGAGGTGCTTTTCTCGAGAGTGACTACACTAGGGAAATGCGTTTATTTATTTTGCTCCTCTCGCTCCCATTATTGGCCCATGCTTGGGGGCCTATTCAGGCAAACTCAATCAGGAAAGTGAAGGGGATGGACTGGCATTGGATCATGTCGACGCCAACGGCTAAGGAATCTCTTGAGTTGGACTGCCAAAGTTTCATTCACAACTTCCATCACAACAAAGATGGCAAGCGAGTCATGAGCGTTATGCTCGACGAAGTTGAGTGCGAGCAAACGTACAAAGATCTGCGTCGTTGTTTCCCGCTCCCTGGGAAGGCCTGCGTAAAAGGCACGATGTTTCCAACAGTAAGTTGCGGTAAGTGTCCTTAGGGTTGTAAAACCTTTCCATGAGTTTTTCCGCTCCTCCTTCGATGAAGTGGCACGGCTGGGGTCACCCGCACGTTACATTCCCCATGGAAGACAAACCTGATCTGTGGCCCTTCGTGCGCGAGAAGCTCGGCATGAGTCGCGATTTGTATCATCCACCAGTCAAAATCGAAGACATTAATCTGCCTGTTAATCGTTTACCTGATCCCACGGCGACACTTAAAGAACTTGAAGCCATGCTCGGTGCAGATCGCGCAAGCATCGACGACTTTCAGCGCTTGGTGCATGCCTTCGGAAAAAGTTTTCCTGATCTGTGGCGCGCTCGCGCGGGCATCGTCGCTACCGCCCCTGATATTATTGCTTGGCCCGCCTCCCATGAAGATGTAGTCGCTGTGATTGCTTGGGCGAAGAAAAATAAAATTCACGTGATTCCTTTTGGCGGTGGCACCAACATCGCCGGTGCTCTTGATGTCAAAGTTGAAGCGAAGCTTCCGGTGTTGTCGCTTGATATGCGCGGCATGGGGCGCTTACTGGAAATGCAAGAGGACTCTAATCTTGCCTTGCTTGAAACGGGCGCTGTGGGGCCTGCGATTGAAGAGCAACTCGGTGAGCGCGGATTTTCTCTCGGGCATTTTCCTGATTCATTTGAATTTTCTACTCTGGGTGGCTGGATTGCCACTCGCTCGGCGGGGATGCAGTCGGATGCCTATGGCCGCATTGAAGATATGGTGCAAGCTCTTCACACAGTTACAAGCGAGCACGTGTTAGAACTCAAACCTTTTCCTGCTACTTCAGCGGGCCCTGATCTCGCGCGACCGTTCATTGGTAGTGAAGGTTGCTTCGGCATCATCACGCGTGCGTGGATGCGTGTGCATCCCATTCCTGAATCTAAACGCTACGTCGGTTACTTGTTCAAAACTTTTGAGCAAGGTCTCGCCGCAGTGAAGGCCTGCCATGAAGCGGATATCAAACCCAGCCTCGTGCGGTTGCAAGACGAAGGCGAGACAGAACTGGCCTTCAATTTGAAATCACCAAAGCCACTTCTCAAAAGTGCCGTAGAATTTCCTGTTAAAAAATTACTCAAGACCTTGGGCTATACTAAACCGGCGATCATGGTGGTGGGGTTCGAGGGAAGCGAAAACCAAACCGCTTTCTTGGCTTCAGCTGCCGCTACGATTTTTAAAAAGCACGGCGGCTTTCCGCTGGGTGATTCCATCGGCTCGGCCTGGTCCAAAGATAAATACAACACACCTTATTTGCGCGATTACATCATGGACTATGGTGGCATCGCTGATGTCGCTGAAACATCGACGACGTGGGGAAAACTGCCTGAGTTACACGCCGCTGTTCTTGAAGCTGTGCGTGTCGGTTGTGCAGAAGAAAGTCTTCCGGGCTATGTGGGCTGCCACTTGTCTCATACCTATGTGACTGGCGGATGTTTGTATTTCACCTGGGCCATGCAAGGTGGGGACCTTCCTCTCGAGCGTTACTACCGCATGAAAGCGCGTGTGACCGATGCCATCGTCGCAGCGGGCGGAACTCTCAGCCATCATCACGCCGTGGGCACCGAACATCTTCCTTGGCTCGCCAAAGAAATCGGTCCCGGTGGTGAAGCCATGTTGGGGGCCTTCAAAAAGGCGTTTGATCCAACAGATATGTTTAATCCCGGCGGTCTAACTCCATCGCGTATTCACCCTTACTTAGGAACAAACCGTGGTTAAGTGGACACTCGTCACAGGGGCTACGGGTTTTGTCGGCGGCGAATGGACCTTGCGTGCGCTCTTGCGTGGTGAGTATGTGGCGGCTTTGGTTCGCCCTGGACGTGAACAAGCCGTCGGTCAACATCTGAGAGAGCTCGCTGATGTGCATGGCACACAGATTCCTTCGCTGGATAAACTGGTGGTGGTGCCGTGGACACCGGGTTCAGAATTTTCTTCGTTACAATTATTACGTCAGTCGGGAGTCGATCATATTTCCTGTGTCATTCACGCCGCTGCTGACATGACTTACTCACTTTCAAAACTTCCCACATCCCTTGATAACAATCTTGGTATGGCCTTAGGGCTGTACAGTGCGATAGCCGAGCATGCTCCCGAAGCGAAAAAGTTCATTGCCGTCTCAACCGCCTATACCTGCGGCTTGAATCCTGCCGCGGATATTCCTGAGACTTTGCATCTCACGCCCAAACTCGTGAATGGGTACCAGACCTCAAAGTGGGCGACAGAAATGGCGCTGACTGAACTCGCGCGCGCCGGTGGTCCGGCCCTCACCATTCTTCGTCCATCCATTGTGGTGGGTGAGGGCGAGCGTGGTTTTTATACCGGCAAATGTTTTGGTTTTTATATGTTCCTGCGTGGTTTTGCTCTCGCCAAAAAAGCGGGTGCCAAAAAAATGCGCGTGGCGATTAATCCTGATTCAGAAATCAATCTTCTCCCGATAGATCAGTTGCTGCTGTTGATTGATCGCATCCGTGAGAAGGGGGCGCCGGGTTTTGTTCATGCCACCATGGATAATGGCGTGCGCGTCGGCGACATGATGGCAGTCATTGGAAAGATCTATGGCTTTCCTATTGAAGAGGGTAAGCCTCGTTCAATTCCTGAGCATCTGTTCGATCGTCAGGTGGCGGCCAACATGGCCTTCGCGAATACGACGTTTAAATTCAACAATCAGACCGCGAAGACACTTGTGCCTGAAAGAAACTGGGTGGACATGAACGCGCAGAGTTTTGAGAAGGTCGTACGCCAATCCAAAGCGCTCTATTTCCAAAAAGCGCGCTTTGAAAAATCGGACTTGGCGATGATTCCTCAGCTGTTGCCCAGTCCCGTGCGTAAAGCACTTAGAAAAATCCCGAGGATTAAATGATTCGTTATTTTGAAGAACTCAGTGTCGGTCAAACATTCGCAGGCCCTGATTATTTTGTCAGCGCCGCAGAGATCATCGAGTTCGCGCAGAAATATGATCCACAGACTTTTCATACCGAACCGGCCAAGGCCCCAGAGAGTTTCTTTGGACAACATGTGGCGAGCGGTTGGCAGACGGTTTCTATTGGCATGCGCTTGCTCGTCACAGGTGAGCATCAGTTTGCTGGTGGGATGATTGGGCTTGGTGTGGAAGGTATTCGTTGGCGTCGTCCCACCTTGCCAGGTATGACTCTCAAGATGGTGAGTGAGATTATTCAATTGAGTCGCTCTGGAAAATTCCCGAAGCATGGTTTGGTGAAATTAAAGAATGTGATTTCGGACGCCGTGAGCGGCGAGGAGCTGGCCGAGATGACCACGCTCCAGATCGTCGAGCTTAAAAAACCGCTTTAACCTTCGTGCGCATGAGTTTTTGGAATGTGTACCAAGACTCAGACGGTTTATGCCAAAACGCGCTGGCCTTCTCAACCCAAGCAGCGGTGGCTTCTTCATCCATTCCACTTCCAGCGAAACAGCGCTGGATGAGGTCCATGCCTTCCATAAAGAACACTGAGCAGCCGAGCTGCTGAGCGGTTTCTTCATCGTAGGCGCGCATTTCGGCCACGGTCATATCAGGTTTAAAGCTCTCAGTATTGAAAGCAGCACGCACACGCCAGAGAGGATCGAAGTAGAAGTCGCGACGGATCTGACTCGCATCAAGCGCGCCTTCAGCGTAGATGTTCACGCTGCTGTTCGATTCATTCACGTAGATGCGGATGGAGACCGCGGGAGCTTCCACTTTGCGGCAGTATTCGTAGAGCACGGTGACGTCATCGTTACGGAACACGCAGGTTTTCATGGTGCCCGATTCACTGCCTGGATCGACGTACATGCCGACATATCGAAGTGGTTTGGCGAGAGCGAGATCGATGGATTCAGCGGGAGTTGCCATTTGTGCGTGGGCAGCAAAGGTGCTCAAGAGAGCTAGGCCTAGGAGAAGAAAACGCATGGAGGGCCTCCGGGTGAAGTCGGATTTTACCTCACATCCGAGTGTCACAGGCGCAGGCGAGTAATCTTTTCAGGCCGGCTTCTTCGCCACCACCGCCATGGTCAAGCGGCTGATGCAAACCAGTCTTCCATCGTCGCCGGTCATGCGGATTTCCCATACTTGGGTGGTGCGGCCGACGTGCAACGGCTTGGCGATGCCTGTCAGAGTGCCCGAGCGCATGCCGGAGATGTGGTTGGCGTTAATGTCCAAACCTACACAATAGTGGGTTTGCGGGTCGACGCATAGGTTGGCGCCGATGCTTCCGAGGGTTTCCGCCAAGGCCACGGAAGCTCCACCGTGGAGCATGCCCAAAGGCTGATGGGTGCGATGGTCCACCGGCATGGTGCCCTCAATAAAATCCTCCGTGATGCGGGTGATCTCGATGCCCAGGGAATTGAGCAGGGTAGGAGGGCTATTGCGCTTCATGGTCTCAATATCAACAACACGTAGTTTCATGGGAAAAGCTTAACAAGCGAGACCTGAGGTGACAAAATATTGTGGGGGATCTCATGCAAAAACCGCGTATTTTACTCGTCGAAAATATTCACACTGTCGCCAAAGAGTCTTTGGAGTCGGAAGGCTTCGAAGTCGACTTGATCTCTCATGCACCGAATGAAGCTGAATTGATTCCGTTGTTGAAGAACTACAACGTCATCGGCATTCGTTCAAAAACAGAAATCACTCCAGAAGTCTTGAAGCAAAATCCGCAGCTCGCGTTGATCGGTTGCTTTTGCATCGGCACCAACCAAGTTTCACTCGCCAACGCACGTCTTGCAGGTGTGCCGGTCTTCAATGCTCCTCACTCGAACACTCGCAGTGTCGCAGAACTTGTCATCGCTGAAATGATCGCGCTCTCACGTCAACTCGGTGATCGCAACACGCAGGCCCATCAAGGCCGTTGGGTGAAATCAGCTGATGGCTCGCGCGAAGTGCGCGGCAAAACCTTGGGTATCGTGGGCTACGGCCACATCGGCAGTCAGGTGAGCGTGCTCGCCGAGGCGATGGGGTTGCATGTAATATTCTTCGACGTCGTCAAAAAACTTCCGTTAGGCAATGCTCGCGTGAAACCGACGCTGGAAGCTTTGTTGGAAGATTCCGACTTCGTAACGTTACACGTTCCAGAAAATAGTGAGACCCGCGGTCTCATTGGAAAAAAACAGTTCGAGCGCATGCGCATGGGAAGTTTCCTCATCAACGCTTCTCGCGGCACGGTCGTGGTGATTGAAGATTTGGTGCAGGCCATTCAAGAGAAAAGAATCGCGGGTTGTGCCCTCGACGTGTTTCCTGATGAGCCGGCCTCTAACAAAGACAAATTCGTTTCTCCTTTGCAGAATCTCCCCAACGTCATTCTCACTCCGCACATCGCCGGTTCAACCGAAGAAGCGCAAGAAGCCATTGGCCGCGAAGTGGCCGAGAGTTTCCGCCGTTATCTGAAAATTGGTTCAAGCTCGGGTGCTGTGAATTTCCCGAACGTCGATCTTTCTATTCGTAAAGGCACCTCACGGATCCTCAACGTTCACCGCAACGAGCCGGGTGTCTTGGGTGAAATCAACGGAATCATCTCACAAGCGGGCGCCAACATCGAAGGTCAGTTCCTCGCCACAGACGAGCACATTGGTTACATCATCATGGATGTGGCAGCGACTCAGGCCCAGGCGCTGGCGGAGAAGATTGATAAGCTCTCGCGCTCCATTCGCACTCGTGTGGTGAGCTAAGCTTTGTCGAATCTCGCTCTTATTTTTATTTGCTTACTTTTAGGGCTCTTGCTCAAACGAACGGGACGTTTTCCTGCGAACACTCACACAGCACTCAATGCCTTTGTGATCTTCGTCTCGTTTCCCGCCACTGTATTACTGCAAATCACCCATCTCTTTTCGAAGACAGCTCCGAGTTGGTCTCTGTTGCTGCCGGCCTCTATGGGATGGCTGCTCTTTGCTGGATCATGGGCGCTCATCGCTTGGATTGGCAAACGCCGCAAGTGGAGTGACGCGCGCACTGGCGCTCTGATTCTCACGGCCGGACTAGGCAATACGTCCTTCGTTGGCTTTCCATTGCTGGAAGCGTTGCTCGGGAGTGAAGCCGTTCCTTGGGGCGTGTTGGTTGATCAGCTCGGTTCATTCTTTGTGCTTTCGACGTTGGGAATTGTGGTGGCCTCACGCTACGGCCGTCCTCGTGATGGTAAACCGCGCTCCATCCCACGCCAGGTTTTTAGTTTTCCGCCGTTCTTAGCACTTCTCACCGCGCTCTCACTTTCGGCTTTTGGTTTTGTCTTCACAGGAATCTCTGAGATCCTTCTTGCACGCTTAGCAAGTACGCTCGTTCCTCTAGCGCTCTTTGCGGTGGGCTTTCAGCTCAATCTCAGTCCTAGTACCTTGCGCCGTTATGGCCGGCCTCTCTCATTAGGGCTCTTGTATAAGCTCTTCTTAGCACCTGCAGCTCTCATGGTGTTGTATGTGTTTGTTTTGGGTCAGAGAGACTTCGTGACCCGGGTTACTTTGCTCGAAGCTGCCATGGCCACCATGATCACATCGGCCGTCGTTGCGGCAGATTTCAGCTTAGACGAGGAACTGGCGAATTTGATGGTGGGAGTGAGTGTGCCGCTCTCGTTGCTCACGGTGCCAGTTTGGAATTATCTACTGAGTGTTGTGCTGTAAAAAATACAGTCTTTTCAGTGCCGTTTATGAATCATGCTAGAGGATGCCTATGAAAACATCATACCTACTCGCACTCTTGGTTTTGCTCTCGACTCAAATGGCGTTTGCCCAATTGACGACGGAGGATACTGAAGAGTTTTTGGCCGATCAATTCGACCCTTATGCCTCAGACGACAAAGCTGCGACACCCACCTACGCTCACGTATTTAAATTGATTCGTCCTAACGGCACCACCAAACTTCTTGCTTATAAAAATATGAACGTCATGGTGAAACCAGCTTCGACCATGAAGCTCTTCACGGGATGGTGGGCGTACCAAGAGAAAGCACGGACCAATGAGTACCTCGGACAAATGCTCAGAGACAGTGTGAACACCATGGCGCAGAACACCTTGGTGAAGTTAGGCGGCACTGAGGCCATGAAAGATTACTACCGCAACTTAGGCCTCACGGTGAACAACAGCACTTTCATTCCTGCCGATGGCTCAGGTTTGAGCTACGCCAATCAGTCGAACTGCGCTGTGCAGATCGAGCTTCTTGAACAGATCCGTCGCGATGGTGATTACGCCACCTTCAAAACCTTGTTGGCGCGCCCAGGACTGAACGGCACACTGAAGAAGCGTCTGACCAGCTTGAAAGGCAAAGTCTTTGCTAAGACTGGTACGCTGAAAAAGACCGCCGCTCTCTCGGGTTTTATCGAAGCTCCGCAAGGCACCATCGTGTTTTGTGTACTTTCGGACTATTTGAACAAAACTCTGGCCGCTGAACGTGCGCGCATTGATAGCATGGTGATTCAGAACTACAATCGAGCTCGATGAAGGCCAGCTTTAAGTACATTTTCAACGACTTCCTTGATGGACTCATCAAGCACGATGTTATGACTCTGGCCGCGGCCCTGGCTTTTTACACCACACTCTCGCTCGCACCCATTTTGCTCCTCACGCTTTCCATCGTCGGTCTCTTTGGCATCGACATGAATCTCGAGGTGGCGCTAGAGATTGAGAAGCTGATGGGCGAAGAGGCCGCGCGTGCTATCACCGCCATCGTTCAGAACGCCCAGGCCGAAACCAAGCTGAGCACGCTCGCTGGTGTGCTCGGTCTTGCTACCTTGCTTATCTCCGCCAGTGGGGTATTCATTCAACTCCATTCATCACTCAACATCATCTGGCGAGTCGGCCCGCGTCTTCGCAATAGCATCCGAGTGTGGGCGCGCCATCGTTTGCTTTCTCTCGTCGCGATGTTCACCTTCGCTTTATTAGGCATCATCTCCGTGCTCGCCAGCACCATGATCGCTTACTATTTCAAAGAGCATCAGCTGGCCTGGAGATTTGTGAATGGACTTCTTTCACTGATGATTTTCGCCGCTGTATTTGCATCGCTGTTTAAGTATTTACCCGAAGACCGCCTGAGCTGGAAGAATGCTCTCATCGGCGGTCTGGTCACATCATCGATGTTCGCTATTGGGAAATATTTGATCGGGGTCTATCTCTTCAAGAGTGCTCTGGCTTCGGCGTACGGAGCCGCAGGTTCACTCGTAATGTTACTCTTGTGGGTTTATTACTCGTCGATCATTTTTTATGTCGGCGCAGAGGTCACGCGGGTGCTAACCAATCTTAGAGCGCGATAGGCGCATCTCTCACCGGAACTTCAAAACGAATCTGCGGATGCTGTTTCTTCACGGCTTCCTGCAACTCTTCTAACTCCATCCCTGGCATCACCCATTTCTCCATAGTCTCTGATTGCAGAAAGAAGAAATCAAAATGAATTGGAAAGACGTTGGTCGGACGGAGCACACCGAGATTTTCTTTCATGACGGCATCGATGCTTTTTTTATTCGCCACACCCATGAAGTAGTTCTTCACTTTACCCGCGATAGGACGGAACTCTTCTACAAAACGACTGCCCTGATCGATTAAGGTATTGCCCTGAGGATGCTCAACAAAGTAGCTCCATGTTTCCCCGCCCCAGAACTGCCAGAATTTTCCTGCAAAGTCCTTGGGGATATCACCTTCATGGAAATGCCAATCGGCCCACTGAATGATAGGCGCATGACGGCGTTTAAAAAGCGTCACGCGAAAATCGCCGACAGGAACAGTGTCTTGATTCGCGACGAGCGCGAACGGAACTTTGGGCGCTTGGTATTTCACAACGGTTTGCAGCGAAGGTCCGCCATACACCGTCGCGCCGGTGAGTTCAGCGACCATGCCGACATCGGAAGCGTGATCAAAATGCGTATGACTGATAAAGACGGCCTGGGCCTGGGTCACATTCCACAGCTTGAGTCGCTCGGTGACCACTGCACGATCGGGAATGAGTTCAGCATTGAAGAGCCAATGAGAAAGACTGGGCTTCGTTATGACAGGATCAAACAGCAGAGTCGTTTTACCGTCAGTGATCTTCACGCCACCTACACCGAGCCAACGACCTTCCAGCTGAGCGAAAGCGTTACTGCAAAACAGGAGAGCGAGAAAAAGGTATTTCACAGCTTCGTGATCCTAATGGTCTCTCCATGCATCATGGCTTGGTAGATGGCGTCCTTCGCCCAGTCAGCTGTGACAAGATAGGTACTAGAGCCGACGGCTTTTTCATCGGCCACGATGCCATCTTTCAAAGTCAGCTCGCGCACGATGAGAAGTGAGGGTGTTTCACAGGCCATTTCTTCGCCGGGGATCGCTGCATTCAGCAAGGCGCGCTTTTCATGCCAAAACCAAAAATTTCCTTTTCCGGTTTTGCTGAAAGTATGAACGGTCGCCGCAGCTAGATTTTTGTCTTGCTGAACGAGATTGTGAAAGAACACTTGGTTCGAACACGAATGCTCTTTGGGCTTGTTGTTCGCCATAAGGGTGAACAGCATGATCAGGACAAAAATTTTCTTCATAATCTCTTTTAAATTGAATGGTCGGGGCGACAGGAATTGAACCTGCGACCTCTTGCACCCCAAGCAAGCACGCTACCACTGCGCTACGCCCCGACATTTTATGAGCTGTTTTTTTATCACGGCTCCTCAGGATTTTGTTTAAAAAAATAGGGAGTTAGCGGCCAAGACGAGAGGCAGAAAGGCCCGTTTTGTGGCCGGGGAGGCATTGGTAAGTGTCCGTTTTTACGTAAATTCCAGAACGGAGGTAGAATAATTGAGTGCGGCGCTCAAGAAAGCCTGCGGACAACCGAAAAGGTGTCATACCCCAAAACTGCGGGACGTTTCCGAAGGAGGAAATTATGGGTGATAAAAACAAAAAGAAACTGACGAAGAAAGAAGAGAAAGCGCTTAACCACGCTAAGCTCATGGCCGGCAAAAAAAGCTCGGGCCCTGCTGCTGCTTCTAACGTGATCGACATCACGGCGTATCAGAACAAAGACAATAAAAAAGCTGCTTAATGATTTAGCTTTGCTTTTAACAATGAGGGACCCGAATGGGTCCCTTTTGTTTTTGAGCTGGATCTATTCGTCTGCCAACTTCACCACGACTGTTCCAGCCGCGATATCATGCAGTCCGCGCTTCTTCTTATTGAACGCTATCATGTAGGCCCCAATGCCCAACGTGAGCGGCCACAAGACACTTTTACCGACGACTTCACGGATGAACACGCGCCAAGCGGGTACATTACTATCAGTGCCCGCCATACGGATACGAAGACCCAGGGCAAGCTTGCCCGGTGTGCCGCCCTTGACTGAAATAAAGAAGATTGTGACGGCCAGCATGATGACCACAAAAAATCCTGTGGCCACGAAGGTCCCTGTCTCGTGAAAGATTCTTAGTGATGCGCCAAACAGTTCGGCAGGTCCGCCACCGTCTTGGGCGATTTTCTGCAGCATCTGTTGTTCAGCATCAGTGGGTTCGCGCATGACACCGAGGACGGTCAGCACAAAGCCGATCGCCATACGGAAAATTCCAAACAAAATGACATCGATGATGAGGGCGAGAAGACGGATCCAAAAGCCGGCCGGCTGGTTCATGAGGGACTCCTTAGTCCCTCAAGTATAATGCGGAATTAGCGCGGAAGGAATTGATTGTCTTCGTCACCGTTGACGCCCATCAAGTAGGTGTCTTCTTCGCCGTTAGAAGCTTCAATGCGGTTCATGATGTTCTGCCAGCTGGTGAGATGACCGCTGAGAAAAGGAGTCAGGAAAGCCAACATATTGCTCTCAGAAGTCGACGTAAGTGTAGGAAGACCTGCCGTGATGATCTCTAGGTTGCGACTGCCGCCTGGTTTGCTCGCGAAGTAGTTCTGGTTGAAGTACGGGTAAGAGCTGCAACCGTTAAAGAAGAAGATTTGGTAGTTACGGTTGAAGGTGAACACCGGCAGATTGTTGAGATCAAGATTACCACCCAAACCTGAGTGTCCGTCGTAGGCCACTAAGTCGGAATGCTGATAAGCATTCACCAAATGTTGATGAAACGTTGGATCGCTATTGTCGCTTTCGGTTTCACTCAAAAGCAAAGTGAGTTCAAGTTTCATCGTCTGCCCGAGCTGATTTTGTACTTCGCCTTCAAAGCGCGCACGATTATTCACTCCGCCGGTCGACTCACGGCCACTGCTGGCCGTTCTGAATTGTTTCTTTTCTTCTTTCAGCGTGAGGCCCAACTGCGGCAAGCTCTCGCGCAAGCTGCGATAAGTGGCAGCACCGATATCACGATTGCTGGTGTTGTCGATGTAGCCAATGAAGATGGACGCTTTCAAAGTTTCTTTGCCGTAAAGGCGGTCGTACTCTGGGTAGGTTGAGGTGGTGTTGTCGAGTTTCTCCAGCGTGCCCTTCAGACGCAAGACGTCTGTCTTATTGCCTTTCAAAGGGCAGCCTTCCATATCTGGATCCCAGAAATAGAAGAAGTCACCAGGAGCGTTGTAATGCTCGTCAGTGCAACGGTTTTTTCCACGAACCACACCTAGATCATAGATAGCTTCAGGATCGAGGGGAAGGTTGAGAGGAACAGAGGTCTTGTTGCCGTTTCTGAAAACGTTGCGATGATAGTTCACTTTACCTTCGAAGCGATAACCCACGGTCACAGCACCTGCGAGGGCTTCTTCACGTGCCAAAATGACTTTGTATTTTTGCCCGAGCACACCCGGATATTTATAGCTGGCAAGAAAAGTGGGGGCTTGGAAATGGCCGATGAGATGTTGCACTTGGACATCGATGGCTTCACGTTTTTGTGTGGCCGTGAGCCCTGGTGCGAGAAGAATTTTTCCTTCAAAACGCAGGATGGCCTCGGTGGACTTGCCACCGTAGTACTTGTCCTGAGCGTGGGCAAGAGAGAGGGTCCCTAGGATCACCGCGAGGATAAAAGTTTTCATGGCACCTGAAATGCCATCGCGCTGAGGCTTTGTCCTAGAGAGAGTAAAATATTCATGGTTGTCGCACCCATAAGAGGAACTTATAATTGAATTCATGCTTTCAAGACGTCAAATCAAAGAAAATGCCGTCCAGTTTCTATGGACAGGAATGTGGTGTATTCCGCTGTTTGCCATCGTTTACGGCTACACCAATTGGCGTGCGAAGTTCGCACTGAAGACCTACTCCTTTGCCTTCGATTGGGAATTGAGTATGCCCTTTATTCCGGCGATGATTCTTCCTTACATGTCCCTCAATCTCATGGTCATGACTCCTGTGCTGTTCACCAATCCTGGTGAGATTCGTCGTTTGGGACGAGCCGCGGCGATGGCGACGGTGATGAGCGGCGCGATTTTTTATCTTATGCCGGCGCCTATCAGTTTTGTGCGTCCGTCTGAAGTGCCTGGCTGGAACTTTTGGTTTGATATTGTGTGGGGCCTCGATGGGGTCAACAACACTCTGCCTTCCATGCACGTGGCCATGGCCATGCTGTCACTGCTCATTCTCTGGCGTTTTCTATCGACGCCTTGGAAAATGCTCTATCTATTGTGGTTCGGACTTGTGGTAGCGTCAGTGCTGTTCACTTGGCAGCATCACATCGCGGATATCGTCGGTGGAGTCATCATCGGAGTGATCTCCTTTGCTGCTATCAAAGTCCACGGTGATCCGAACGTGTTTTCAAAAGAGATTTAAATGCTCGTGGATATTTTCAATGGCCTGATCACCGAAGCGACATCAGGACGCTTAGGCGCCGATGTCTACGCTTCGCTTTACCGTCTTCTTTGTGGTCTTTTTTTGGCCGTGCTGATCGGCACACCTATCGGGTTGTGGCTGGGCCATCATGTTCGCTTGCGTAAGATGCTCGTTCCCCCTCTTAATTTTCTTCGCAGTATTTCGCCCTTGGCGTGGATTCCATTCGCCGTGGTGTGGTTCGGTGTGGGTGATCCACCCGTCGTCTTCCTGGTTTTCGTCGGCTGCGTGCTGCCGTGGCTTTTTGCCACCGCCAACGCCGTTCAGAGCGTACCGGAGGTTTACTTCCGCGTGGCGCGCGATCATAACTTCCAAGGTTGGGAATTACTTTCGCGTATCACTTTCCCTGCGATTGCACCGAGCTTGTTGCAAACTGCACGATTGATAGCAACGCTCGGTTGGATCATTCTTGTACCTGCGGAAATGCTCGCCGGTCGTGAAGGCCTGGGCTTTGCCATCATGGATGCCCGCAATGGCATGCGCATCGATTTGTTGATTGTGAATATTCTCGCCATCGGTGCTCTTGCTCATGGGGCCGATACTTTGCTGCAACGTTTGGCCCTACGCCCAGAAGTAAGGTGGGGCCATGAGCGCTCATAATTTCAAAGTCAAAGATTTGCGTTTCTCCTACGGCAAAGACTTAGTGCTGGATGGACTTGATTTTGAATTACAGGATGGAGAGTTCATCGCCATCGTGGGTGCCAGCGGTTGTGGCAAAAGTACGTTGCTCCAAATCCTCGCTGGCGATCGTGAACCGAACAGCGGGACAGTTTCTCGTCCTAAAAGATTCCGCCGCGTGCATCAAACGGACGGTCTTTATCCGTGGTTAACTGTGGAAGAAAACATTCGTCTCGGTTTACGGGGCGCACCTGCTGATTGTGAAGCGGACCTTATTCCTTTAGTGAGAACATTGGGCATTGAAGGACATCTTCAGCATTTCCCTCGTGAACTTTCTGGTGGTCTTCGTCAACGAGTCGAGTTGGCACGCGCACTTGTCGGTCGTCCAGAAGCGTTGCTGCTCGATGAGCCGTTTTCATCGCTAGATTATCTTACACGTTTAGAGACCCGTGACTATTTGGCGCAAGTTCTTAAGCAGCGTCCCATCACTGTGGTCATGGTCACCCATGATATTCCTGAGGCCCTCTTCTTCGCCGATCGCATTTTACTGTTGGCCGGCCGTCCTGCCAAAATCAAACGCACCATCGCCAATCCAACCCGCGACGCCAGTCTCGCGGAGAGTATCTGGAAGGAGTTGCGCTGATGGGAAAAAAAATTGTTGGGATATTTGTTGTCATGGGGCTCATTCTCGGTTTGATGAGTTGGCATCGATTTTATCGCAGCAAACTCCCGTCTCTTGAGGCCCAGAAATCATTGAACGTTGGCTTTCTTCCGGTCACCTGCCATCTCACCTGTCCCGTCACAGATTTTGCTACGAAGTCTTCCCGTCGCTACCGTTTTGTCTCTCAGCGTTTTACTGATTTTGCCACTGTCACAGATGCATTCAAAGCAGGCGCTCTCAAAGCGACTTTTTTTGTGGCACCCTTGGCGATGAAATTGCGCGCTCAAGGTGTACCGGCCAAGATTGTTTATTTGGGACATCGTGACGGTTCCACCGTGATGGTACGTAAGAATGATCCGGCCCGTGATCTGCGTGATCTAAAAGGCAAACGCTTTGGGATTCCCACTCGCTACTCCAATCAATACCTAGTGATTCGTAAACTCATGAAGGATCAAGGTCTCGCTCCTGAAGATTTGGTTTTCACAGAGTTGCCACCGCCGGAAATGCCCAGTGCACTCGCTAACGGAGCCATCGATGCGTACTTCATCGGTGAGCCTCATGCCGCCAAAGCTGAACTCGATGGCACAGGCCGCGTGCTTTATCATGCCAAAGATATCTGGCCGCAGTTTATTTCCTGCGTGCTGGTCGTTCATGAAGATCTCATTCGTGATGATCCACAGCTTGTTGCCGAGCTCGTGCGTGGAATTGCTGAGAGTGGCGAGTGGGCCGAGCAGAATCGCGAGAAAGCCGCCGATCTGGTGGCGCCTTATTTTCGCCAAGACGCCAAAGTCATTAAGTATGTTCTCACGCAGCCCCCTGATCGTGTGAGCTATCGCATGTTGAGTCCGACGGATCGCGAGTTAGGGGCGATTCATGATATGGCCCGTGAAGCAGGACTACTTGAGAAAGATATTCTCATGAGTGAATTGCTGGATCGTCGCTTTATTCCCAAAGATATTGTGCCGGCGGCGATCTAAGAGCGCAGACAGATGCGGATAAAGTCGTTGCTGTTTTCTTGCGCCACGAGACTGAAGCCTTTCTCTTTAAAAGTTTTAATCACATCTTCGGCGGTAAGTCTGAGCTTGCGATAGGAACTGGTGCGCATGCTCCAGCCTTGCGATGTTTTTTCATGAATGGCATCAATGACTTCGATATGAGTTGAGCCAAAGAACATGAAGCAATCGAAAATCCGATTCTCTTCTTCACGTACCAAAACACCACGGCCGGTATTTTTAAGATCCTTTGAGAAATCACGGAAGGAAATCACAAACTGCGCGCCTGAGCGCAAGATGCTGTGAACGTGTTGAGCGAAGGCGCCGACTTCTTCGTAAGAAGCGAGATGGGCGAGGGTATCACCCATACACACACACGTTTCTACGGGGGCCAGCGGACGGTAAGTGCGCATGTCTTTAACGACAGTGCGAATGGTGGCGTGGCCTTTGCGGGTCTTGAGGGCTTCGAGAATGGCCGCGCTGGTGTCGACCGCTTCGACTTGATAACCAAGCTTCAGCAGTGCGGCACTGTGCACGCCATGGCCTGCACCGAGATCGAGGGCCTTCGCACCAGGCTTACTCGCTTTAAGAACTTTCTCTAAGTAAGCGCGCTCTTTTTCAACTAACACATCGAACTCACCGGCGATCCATGTGTAGAGAGGGGCAAGGAATTGGTCGTAATGGCTTTTAACGTCACTCATAATTTAATTATAGACTAGGAATAGCGGTGGTCCAGCTTGAATTTGTCGGGATGGCAGGGATGAATGTTGCGATAGAAGTCCATTATCGTTCGCATATCTTTCTCAAAGTCCGTTGGATGCAGCACCAGTCCAATACCGGCCCGTTTGGTCTTATAGTCAGCAAATGCCAAAGCCAAAGGCACGTTGGCCTTGTGGGCAATGTGCCAGAAGCCCGACTTCCATTCGTTGGTGGCACTGCGTGTTCCCTCTGGTGCAATCATCAAGCAAAGGTCATCGTGTTGCTGAAAGAGTTGCGCCATCAAATCCGTACTGCTGCTTACGGCGCCTGTTTTGATCTTATCGCGATCAATGCCAATGGCCCCAATGGGTTTGAGCACGAGTCCGATTGGGAAACGCAGCCATTCTTTTTTGATCACGAAGCGGGCATTTAGA
>JAUKPS010109033.1:0-23521 GCA_032273165.1 Chlorellidium tetrabotrys
TCACCGAGCGTTTGGAGTCCCAAGCATTTGGTAATGACAGAGATGGCCTATTGGGTCAATCCAGAAGCCCGTGGAGGCTCTGCTGCTTATAGGTTAATCTCTGAGTATGTAAAACAAGGAAAAGAGCTTAAATATCAAAAACGCATTTGTGCTTTTTTTATAAGCAAAATGATAAATAGCCCAGACTTAAAATATGACAAGTTTGGTTTTAAAAAATTAGAAGATTTTTGGGTGATTTAATATGCCAGGTTCACTTATTGCCGCTGCTATTTTTGGAGCTGCCGCTGCTGGTACAGCTGTTTATATTGCCACTGCCTTTGCCATAAATATCGTGGCTTCAATGATTATCAGCAAAGCCTTTGCGCCTAATGTTGATAACTCATCAATCAATTTAGCCAATCCTGGCAATCGTCAGCAGCTTGGGCCAGCAGGTGATAACAAATTGCCCGTGGTTTATGGTCAGGCTTATGTGGGCGGCATGGTCACCGATCTCAGCATCACCAATGATAATCAAACGCTTTATTATGTAATCTCATTGGCTGAAGTTACCAACACTGAAAATGGTGGCACACCCGATACCATGACGTTTGGCAATATTTATTTTGGCGGAAAGCGCTGTGTTTTTGATGATACTGACTTAACCAAAGTGGTTGGTCTTTTGGATGAATCTACAGGCTTAATAGATGGCACGGTTTCTGGAAAGTTGTATTTTTATTTGTACAAAAATGGATCGTCGTCTGGTGTCAATACTGCACTAACTGCAATTTCAGTGATGCAAGACCCCAATCTAACATATCAATGGGACAATACTAAATTAATGAGTAATTGCACATTTGCAATTATGAAAATGTTTTATAACCACGATGCCAATTTGACGGGCATTCAACAGACTAAATTCCAGCTTACCAATTCACGTTATCAGCCCGGCGCGTGTATGACGGATTATTTAACGTCTACTCGTTATGGCGCAGCGGTGCCTATTGCTGGAGTTGATGCTGCAAGTATGAACGCATTAAATGTGTACAGTGCTGGCGCTTTCTCATATAACTCAGGGGCCAATACTCAAGAGCGATTCCGTTTTGATGGCACATTGGACACCAATCAAACCATCATGAATAATTTACAACTCATGGCAAGTTGCTGTGATTGTTTAATTAAATACAATGAAATCAGTGGCTTATGGGGTGTGATTGTTCAATCGCCAGCCTACACGGTCGCAATGGCTTTGACTGATTCCAATATTATTTCAGCCATTCAAATCACACCGACAGATATTGCAAGCAGTTTTAATATTGCTGAGGTCAAATATCCAGATGGAACATCTCAAGATTCATTTTCTACAGCAACATTTAATTTAGCGGTAATCAATCCATCATTGATGTATTCCAATGAACCAGTCAATAAGCAATCAATTAATTTGCCATTGGTGAATAACGGCGTGCGTTCTCAATACTTGGCAAATCGCTTTTTGGAAGCAGGGCGCGAAGATTTGATTGTGCGTTTGAGCATTAATTACATTGGCTTACAGCTTGAAGCTGGCGACATTGTGACGCTGACAAATGCAAATTACGGATGGGTTGCAAAGTTATTCCGTATCAATCAAGTGGTTGAAAACTTTGGTGATGATGGCACGATTACCGCTTCATTGTCTTTGATGGAATACAACCCTGCCGTTTATGACGACATGGACATTACGCAATTTACACCAGCACCCAATACCGGCATTAGTTCACCATCTACATTTGGGATTTTGACAGCGCCAACAATTGTTAATCAATTACCTATTGCGGCTATACCATCTTTTGGTGTTTCGGTAATTTCAGCCAGTGGTGGTATTACACAATATGCTGAAGTTTATTATTCAGCTTATGCGACCGCTACCGATGCACAAAAGATTTTTGCAGGTACGACTGCAATCAATCCCGGTGGTAGTCCTTATGCTTTAAGCACATCAATGGGAATTGTTACTTTAAGTAATTTGCCTAATGGTGATTGGTATTTTTTTGTTCGCATGGTTAATGGACTTGGCAAAAGTTTATTTTCTACTGCCTCATCTGTATTGCAATGGCGACCAACAACATTTCAATATGTTGATCGTTATATTGCTATAGCTTATGCCGATAACATTACTGGCACAACAAACTTTAGTTACTCACCACGCAATAAAGCATATTACGGCTTATTGAATAATACTGTAGCAAATGGTGGAACAAATCCAGCTTTATATACTTGGTATGCTTCACCATCAAATTTTGGAACAATCAACTATTTACTTTATTCAAATAGATCAAATCGTAAATTTAGTTTCGATGTTGGTGGTGCTGGTTATGTAAATCTTGGTGGGGCATTTGTTCCAAGCCAAACATCAACCTATGATTCCAATTTATGGTCAGCAGTAGTTGATACAACTGGTGGCTTACAAAGTTTTATTGATTTAGATGCACGAACAGGTCAAACTATTATTGCCGGAGCCACAGGAAACAATGTCAATGATGGATTCCTTTCTGTAACCAATAACACCGATGGTTCAATGAAAGTCAATCTGCATGACTTCTTGAATTTTGGTGCAGGAATTTATACCAAAAATTTTGCAGCTGCTTCTTTGACCATTGATATTTATGGTCGTGTCGTTGGATTTACTGAGCAAGATCAATTCTTTTATACCGAAACAGTTTTTGTAGCTACAGCAGCACAAACAAGTTTTTCATTGACGTATACTGTTGGCTGGATATTGGTTTTTCGTAATGGAATTCTTTTAAATTCTTCTGAATATACAGAAACTGGATCCACAGTTGTTATGACTAATGCGTGCATAGCTGGAGAAAATATTGTCATCATTTATATGCGTGCAGTTAGCACAAGTGTTTATTATGAACCACTGAATATTACAATTGTTTCAAATACTACGAATTCAATTACTTATGAAAATGCTCCTTGGAATACTATATCGGCTGGCGATCAATTAGCATTTACCAATACTGGAACTCCTACTTTGTATACGGTCTCAACCGTAGACACTGGTACAAAAGTTATAACATTTACAGGCACGATTGCTGGCGCAACGGCTGGAAATATAGTTTATCGTTATCGAGCTGCTGGTTCAAATTATGCACCATTTAGCCGATATGAACAAGATGTAACTGCAATCACCACTTTCTCGCCCACTACTTATGCGCTTAATAATGGCGCAGAAATGATCTTTATAAATGGTTGTCAAATCAGTGACATTGATTACAATTTGACGGGGAATGTCCTTGATGGCTTTCCAGCATCGGTGACAGGTAAATTATCTATATTTATGTTTACTTTAAATAATTTAGCTGTTCCAGCTAGTAATATTGCAAACACGATTGCTTATTCTACGGCTGGACAAACTACTTATCCATTTCCAAGCAATCCATTGTCAATGGAGCTTTATGTAAATGGCATTTTATTAACTAAAGGTTCTGGCTATGATTACACAGCCAGTGCAACCAATTTTATTCTTACAACAGCTTATTCAAATAATACAACATTATTTAATCAACAAACTTTTGGTAGAAATGGGGCCGCATAATGACACAAGCATATAACTTATCACAACTAGCAAACAATTTAAATACTACAGGTCAGCTTGATGCCACTGATGGTTTAGTCAATGCTGTTCCTATAGCCAATGGTGGAACAGGAGCATCGACATCTTCGGCAGCAAGAACTAATCTGGATGTAGCGCAAGCAGTTTATTCTGTACCTTCTGGTGGCATCATCATGTGGAGTGGGTCTATTGCATCTATTCCCACCGGCTGGTTATTGTGTAATGGCACTTCTGGCACGCCAAATCTTATAGATCGTTTTGTAATTGCTGCTGGAACTACTTATGCGGTTGGTGCTTCTGGAGGTAGCAAAGATGCCATTGTTGTTAGCCACACTCACACGCTAACAGATTCTGGACACAATCACAATTTAGGATCGACTGATACCGGTGTGGCTGGTTATGCTGTATCACCCGGCACTGGCCCTACAGGTGCAACTAATCGCAAAACTGATTTAGCCACAACTGGTATTACTATGGCTAATGCAGGTTCTTCGGGCACTAATGCAAACTTGCCACCATACTATGCACTCGCATATATCATGAAATCTTGATGTAATACCCAAGACAAGATAAAATGAATTATCTGCGTAGCCCTGCGAGTTTGCAGGGAGCGCCACTACCCGAGCAAGGGGAATCATTTTGGCAATCTTTAATAAAAACGCCCTGACACAGGTTAGCGGATTTTCTAATCCAATCATTTCCGGTGAATTGGTTTATAACCAAAAAACTTACTGGAATATTGTTTTAACAGCAAATAATTTGCCCGTTGATACCACTGGGGCAACAATCAGCGCATCCATTTTGCGCCGATCACTTACAAATTTAAACGATAGCCGTACGGGTTTGACGTTTGATATTGCTGATTACTCTCCAGCCCCAACACCTGTAAGCCTGACGATTTCCAATCGTGTTGATGCCAATGGCACGTTTACTTTGGTGATTGATGAATCTACTTGGTCAGTGTTATCAAGCGATCCAGAGTTGGATATTAATGCAACCAATTGCGTTGGATTTAGTGGCAGCTTGAAAATACAATTCCCTGCTTCCGGTGCTACACCAGCAGATGACAGCATTATTTTCTTGTTGTTCTTGGTGCGTTCTGATGGAGTAATCAACTAATGGCTAATATTAATGTCACCGTCACAGACGGAAATAATATTGTTTTATCTCTGACACCGCCAAATACTCAGGTCATTACTATTGATCGCGGCATTGCTGGACCAGTTGGGCCAGCTGGTCCTACAACCCCACCAGCTGGTTCCACTACGCAAGTGCAATATAACAATGCGGGTGCATTTGCTGGCTCTGCTAACTTGACGTTTGATGGCATAACATTAACAACCTCTAAACTTAACATTTCAGGCGGTACAGCCAACGGTGTAGCCTACCTCAACGGATCCAAAGTGGTTACTACTGGGTCTGCACTGACATTTGATGGCAGTAATCTAGGCTTAGGGGTTACTCCTAGTGTCAACACCGCTGGTAAAACCATTCAACTTGGCAACTATGCAATTTTGACAGGAACCAGTACATCCACGTACGTCGCAAACAACTGGAGTTTTACTGCAGGTGATAAATATATAAATAACGCGCCAGCCTCAATTTATTCTCAAGATGGTGGTCAACACACTTGGTACAACGCCCCCTCAGGCACAGCAGGTAATCCTATAACCTTCACGCAGGCAATGACGCTTGACGCTAATGGGAATTTGGGGGTTGGGACTGCTACTCCTTCGTCTGCGGTTGAAGCCTCGGCTAATGTATCAACTGGCTCTTTCACGCTAACAACCACAAATACGAATAGCGGAAACAATACAACCAAATACAGCGGCATCAAATTTCGTGGTGCTGACACAGTAAATACACTCAAAGCAACCGGATATTTGCAAGTTGGCCCGGTTGATGCCGATTATGTTAGTTCGTACATGGCGTTCTTTACGCGAAACGGCGACTCTATAGCCGAAAAAATGCGCCTAGATTCCTCCGGCAATTTAACCGTCGCAGGTACAATCTCACCCAAACAAGCTCCAACTGCTTCAGCTCCAGCGTACGTCAAGGGCGCTATGTACTTTGACATAACTCTTAATAAGCTACGCATCGGTGGTGCGACCGGCTGGGAAACGGTAACTTCAATATGAACCTAATCATTCAACGCCTTAAATCGCGTACGTACTGGGTAGCCCTCACAGGTGCGCTTCTGACTATAATCGAAGCCAATAGCGGCTTCATCTCCAGCTTCCTGTCACCTGCCTACGCAAAGTATGCGGTGATGCTGTGGCCCGTTCTCATGCTCACCCTTCGTGAATTAACAACTTCTGCTCTGGCAGATAAGAGCTAATGATATTAAAAGTGTACACCCCATGAAATTACCTAGTATTTCTGCGAACCTCCCACAACTCCCAGCAGATAAGGCAAACCACATTGTCTATGGGCTTGGAATCTTTGTTGTAACTGCGGCTCTGTTGAATGCACCTATTGCGCTGGTACTAGTGATAGTATCCGCTGTGCTTAAAGAGATGTATGATTGGGCAACTTCTACAGGCACACCGGATGTATGGGATGCGATTGCAACTATTATTGGTGGAACTATTGGGTTTATTTGCACGTTGATTTAACGGGAAGCTGCCACCCGGTCTTGGCAGCAATTTAGAAGGAAACACGAAATGGAAACCAAAAAACCCCAGATCGTAACGATTGATGGTATTGAGTATGACGCAAACACATTTAATGAACCACAAATGCTATTGTTAAATCACACAATTGACCTCGAACGCAAGATTGGTTCGACCACCTTCCAACTGCAACAACTGCAAGTAGGCAAAGATGCGTTTCTAAAGTTGTTAAAAGGCGAACTTGCCAAGCCCCAAGATGCTGAAATTATTGATTGAAATGATTTAAAATAATCCAATCAATTAATCTTGATTTATATTATGATCTCAAAAGAACGCATCGAATTTGCTTCAGTAACGCGTGTAAAAATATGGCGCATTTAGCATTACGACATACACCACCAGTTGGCTTTTTTCAAGGAATTTTTTCTTGGTTAACATGCGCGAGATTGGTGACGAAATATCCGCATTCTGGCATTGTGATTGATGGCAATCTTTATCATTCCACCCTTTCTCAAGGGGTTCACTCGATTGCATTTAATTCAGATGGCTGGGATATTTTTACAATACCAACAAAACACGATCTATTAATTGAGAGATTTAATCAGATTCAAGGTAGTAAATACGATTGGTTTAGTTTATTGGCTTTTGTGTTACCATTTACAATAAGAGTTTCAAATTGGTTTTACTGTTATGAATTGTGCGACTATATGATGACAGGTGAAACACCAACTCAACGAATAACGCCTGAACATCTATTAACAAAAATTTCAAATGCTTAATAAAACACTCGAGCCTTGGGGATGGTTTACAGAAAAAGTATTACCCGGATTATTCTTATCAGTTGCGGTCGGCGTAGCTGCTACTTCATTTGCAATATGGCAAAATGTGTCAGAATTAACAAATACTATAAAAAATCATGAGAAACGAATTGATAAAATTGAGTTGCAAGCACAACAATTAATTACCAGAACTGAACTTTTGGAAACTTTAAAACGAGTTGAGCAACAAATGCAGATTATGATTTTGCAAACGGGTATAAAAGCAAAATTTGAAATTAAATAATTGTTCAATTATGAAGGGCGATTGATGGTTACAAACATTAATGAGCAACTTCGTAGGGATGAGGGAGAAGTCTTATCGGCTTATCTTGATAGCCTTGGCTATCTCACCATCGGTGTCGGCAGGCTCATCGACAAGCGCAAGGGTGGTGGCATCACCTCAGAGGAATCAGCTTACTTGTTGAATAATGATATTCAGCGCAAAACAGTCGATATTTTTAAAGCTTTGCCATGGGCCAAAGATTTAGATCAAGTCAGGCTTAATGTCCTTATTAACATGGCGTTTCAATTGGGTGTAGAAGGCTTATTAGCTTTTAAGAACACACTCGCGCTTATCCAATGTGGAAATTATGCCAAAGCTGCGGAAAACATGATTCTGAGCAAGTGGCACAGCCAAACGCCAGAACGATGCGAACGCCTTGCCAAACAAATGCGCACTGGGGTTTGGCAATAATGGATTGGTTGGCTACCCTCAAGTCAGTTGCCCCAACAGTGGCTTCCGCAATGTTTGGCCCTTTGGGTGCAGTTGCTGTGGCATCTGTTGGGGAATTGTTGGGTTTGTCTGGAGCCACCAAGGATAAGATTAGCGAGATTATTCAAGCAGGCCAGATGACGCCTGAACAAATCGGCAAATTGCGTGAATTGGAATTGGAGTATCAGAATAATGAAAAAGAGCGTGGTTTTCGTTATGCTGAACTCAGTTTCAAGGATCGTGATTCAGCAAGACAAGCCAATGTGTCAGGCGGTACACAAAAGATGCTTTTTTGGTTGTCGCTTGTTTTGCTTGTACTCACTATCGGCACAGAGATTGCGGTGCTTTTTTATGGCTACCCTGACAAGACGCCAGAGATAATTGTCGGGCGTGTCCTTGGCCTCATGGATGCCGTGGCCATGCTGGTTCTCAGTTATTGGTACGGCACCACTAATGGCAGCGCCATTAAGAATGAACTACTTAGTCAGAACATCAAAGTAGGATAGCATCAAGGCCAAGGTGCAGGCCATAAAAGCCAAAGTGAATGCCAGGTTAATAATGGTTTTCATGTCGTGTCTTTCAGTTGTTTAAGTGGTCATCAAGAATCAGGATGCAATCCAGTAAAGCATCCCCAATCTTTTCATTGGCGGGAAAATGATTTGCCAGCGCCTGAAGGCAATCCAGCAAATCCTGCTCTGTGGTAATGCCACGAAGGGCGGCGAGTGTTGTATGAATAAATACCATGATTTAAGCCGCTACAAAGCCAACGTGTCTAAAAACATTGACCTTTCGCACAGAGCCATCTGCCTGCGCTTGCTCCACGCTTTCGCGCACCGAAAAGGCGTAGACGGGTTCAACGCCTTGGTCGCGCAAAGCACCCTCAAGCTCGGCCATCATCCACGGCGCGCCGCCGATCATCGCTTTTAAGCATTCGCCACCCTCAAGAGCGGCCAGCGTTGCAATGTCTGCGCAGCGGGCAACAATCTCAGCCCGTGTGGGAAGGGCGTCAACTGTCAAACGGGACACCAGCAATGCCAGCGCGTCACCTGTCAGGTTGATTACACCTGCCGCCAGCTGCTCGGGGCTAGCGGGGTGCTGGGTAAGATTTATGATCATTTTGGACCCCCAAAAATAGCTTCCAACAATTTTTCCTCTGGCGTCTGGCAAGGCACGCCAAAACTCGCCAACAAACCGGCGCGCTTAGCAACGCGCTCATTTTCAATTTTTTCCGCCTTTTGAGCAGCCAACAAAGCCCGCCCGAGCAGCGGGTTGTACTCGCCGCCGTAACCGGCCAAATAAGGCCGCCCGCCGCCCTTATAAGCAGCAAGCGCCTCGACAGCCTCCGCCCGCTCCATCGGCTCCGACTCCCAGCTCTCGCTGAGGTCATCCCATATTGCGTATTTCATTATTCGTATTCCTATTCCTTGTTTTTGATGTGTCAATCATAACACAGAAAAATACATCAACAAACTTTATTTTACGAAACAACCACGTCATGGGCTTTTTTATGCCCCCGCAAGATGCTTTGCAGCCGTTGCTCAGTCAGTCGATGGCAGTGAATCATTGTCCTGGCTGGCAATGATTCAAGCACCATTGCGTAGTCCTCCAGTATGGCCCTGACTGCCTGAATGCCAGCGCCGTCTAAGCGAATGGATTTACCCGCAAAGCTACGTTGCCCAGCCTCAGCTAGTGCTTTAATAGCATCAAATAGTAAATTATTGGTGTCTTCTATATGTTTTTGTTCAATCAAAGTCTCCATTAAATTTACAGCATCAGAACACACCGCCCAATCATCTTTGGTGGGTTCTGCTGCTGTTTCTAAAGCAGCAAGACCACTCCACATTCGGGTCAACTGATGTCTGCGTTGCTTCTCATTCATCGGCTCTGTGGGACTGGCCAGCATAGCGTCCCACATCGAATAGGTTTGTGTTTTCATTTCTTTTTGGGCAGTGATTGCCAATGGGTCCAGAATTGTTCACCTTGATAAATGCTGTAGGTGGCGACACCGCCAGCACTTAATAATTGTAGTTTGATATTGCGTGGTGTATTTATGCCAATCGGTAGCCAGTAAACTTCTGTACTGACTGCTACAGTTTGGTCAGTGTTTAGTGTATGAGTCATTTCATTTACCTTCAAAAAATACAATTGCTGAAGGAAATGGTGCGCTATTTGTATGCCCATCAAACTTCAACCTACCCTTAATTAAAAAGTATGTCCCCCGCATTGCATAGTCGTGCCACCATTTGGTATCAGTGCGTGCGGGAACAAGACATATGACTGAAGCCCCCTTGAGACTAGATTCATAAGCCTTCTTCATCCATTTACCAATCTCTCGTCCGTAAGGAGGATTCATCCAGCATTTACCTGTCCATACTTGTGCCAAACCATCAATAGTTAAATCGTAATATTTATCACATTTGGCATTATCTTTTGATGCACAAACATCTGTTTCAAATGGCCCAAGTTTGGCGTTCCATTCGTCAAAGAAATCTTGGGGTGTTGCCCAATTATCTGATGCACTTGACATCATTCCCGCATTTATCATATTCATTTAATTTTATTTCCGTAGTCGTCAAAAGTTCTAACAGGTGGTTTACGCAATCCTTTAGGTGCTGGTGGTGTGCAAGTGTGCACGTCGGTCTCAATACCCAAACGCCTACCACAGCGTTGGCAGAAGTTGCGCTCCTGATCTGGTTGCGCTAGGACTTCTTTTAATTCACGCAAAATAGCTTTGCCAAGGCCGTGCACAAACGGTTCCAGTTCAAGCGCCAGCTTCAGTGCTTCGTCTTTAGTCATGATTCTTTTCTTTTAACATAGCTGCAATAATTTCATGCAATGGTTCATGCGGATTGGCCCAGCTTCTTTGATATGCACGATTTATATCATCACCCGTCAGCTCCACCCACTCGCGCTTTGGTGGTGTGGTGTAGAGCGGAATCACGTAATCTGAGAATCTTTCAAATGCCTTCCCTCCGTCAAATGATAGCCATTCGGCATGACTCCTAGCATGCATGATGTTTCCATAATCAGTCATCCACGCCACAGGATCCTGCTCAACTGTTAAGTTTTCTTTAATCGTTGGCTCCTGTTCTGGTTGCGCAAATGCTTCCTTTATTTCCACAACATCTTTCTCAGAGTAGCAGTGATCTAACGCGCTATCTATCATTTCCCATGCGTCGTCTTTAGTCATGATTCTTTTCCTTTAGTTTTTTAACTGCTTCATACGCAGAAATTTTGCCCCGGCAGCGAAAACACAACCCATCAAACTCACTCCCGTTAGCACAGCCACATTGACAAATCACCATCCCATCTCGACCTCTCTTCCACAGATGCTTAGGTAGTGGTGTTTTGGGGGTCATGATTGAGTTCCTTTTATGCCGTGGGCGGCTTCGATATCCGCCACAAATCTACACAGTTCAACGATCTGCTCTGGTTGCGCTAGGGCTTGCAATGCTTGTTCATAAGCCACACTTTGCAAATAGAAATCTGTGCTGTTTCCGTAACCCGCTTTGATGTAAGCAACAAGCGCCATGCGTAGTGCTTCAGTTTTAGTTGTCATGATTGAGTTCCTTTTATGCCGTGGGCGGCTTCGATATCCGCCACAAATCTACACAGTTCAACGATGGGAATTGATGCATAGATATGCGGGAATTTTTCCGATAGGGTTGCAATATTAATGAGCGTCAGTGGCTCGCGCTTTGGTGGTGATGTATACCGTGGCTCCCAATCAGAGAGAACACCCGTTACTGAAGAATTAAACTTCAGATGCCATCCTGTACCGTGTGGTGCTATCCAGCAAACTGGTTTTTGCTCTGATTGCGCTGGTTGCACCAAGACTTCTTGCAACGCCATGATCGCTCGGTCTTGTATGAGGACTTTTCCAAGTTTCATATCTTTTGCCGACCCACCTGCGGACATACCAATCGCTTGCAGCGCTGCAATAGCTTGTTTTGAGTTTCCCAGCGCCTCAAGCGCCAGTTTTATTGCTGCATCCTTAGTCATCATTGCACCCCCGAATAAAACATAATTTTGTTATAACCATTCGGGTGATCACGCTCTTCTCGTATCACCTGATTGAGCTTAAATAAAATTCTTAGTTGAGTTCGAACGCTATCAAGTGGCATTTTTAAGTTGTATGCAAGTTCAGATGCGGCAATAGGTGCATGGCTTCGAACCATATCAATAATTGCTTGCCGCTTATGTCCGGCTTTAGGTGGAAACTTTGATTTTATTTTGGGTTTTACAGGCATTGGCACAGGGCATGCACCACCTATCCAGCAGGTCTCAAAAATTATTTGTTTCATATTACTTCCTTATTGATTGACATGGAAACCAATAAATACACAATTCCGTCACAGATAACTTCTTCGGCTGACTGGGGAAGTAGATTCCAGCCAAAATATATGTTCTCATTAATAAAAAATAAGAACGCGCAGACTAGGGAATATGGGTTCATGATGCTTCCAAGAACTTATTTTTGGCTGCTCTCCGCGCCCGGATTTCCTCACGTACGCTGTCGATTGGTAGGGTTAGTATGTAGGCAATATCAATAGCGCTTACCCCATCGTTTTCTCGCGCGCAATCTACTATCGCCCTACGCTTGTGCCCCATCTGCGGGCGCACTTTTTTCTGTTTGACTTGGTGATAATGCGCCAGTATCGCGCCGGGATATTCACCGCCTATCCATCTGGTTTGTGGTTGGTACATATCAAGTGTTCCCAAAGAGGAAAGCATATTTAGCAATAGCAAAGCACATGCCTAAAGTGCCACCAATAATTGCCGAGCCGAGCGCGGCGATGCATAAGCCAGCAATAAAGATAACGGCCCATTGGAGCAGTTCAAAAAGGAATTTCATTTTGTTTTGCCTTTTTTAAATCCATACAGTCTTTGCAGACAAACATAAAAAATCCGGGCATAGTTTTGATGTGCCCTTCCTTTGTAGACTTAGATTTCTGACACTGCCAACACAGTTTTGGCTTGCGTGCCATTTGTTGTTGGGCTGCAATCAACCCACCCGTTGCCGTAATATTATTGGCTATCGTTTTGATAGGCAGTCATACTGAATCTCCATGTGATTTATATTTCAAGTGGTCGTCAGCACCGGGACGTATTTGCTGAAATACTTCACCATCACCAGTGCGATAAGTGGTGAGGTCCAAAATATTTAAGGTATTTGGCAATGCAGCACCTTTTAGCTTGGGCAACAACATAGCACCACCGCTCACATATCGCTTGGGATTCTTATCGCTTAACGGTGGCAATACATGGCTCAGGCTCTGACGATGCTCGCGCAAGATTGTGCGCGTTTTTTGCTCAATGGTGAATTTGGTTTTATCGATTGGTTTAGTCATTTTGTTTCACCTTGTAAATAAATGGTGAGCCGTTTGATGCGGTCATTATGATACTCAGCCATGCGCTTGGCATATTCTTGGATAGTTTGGGCTTCTAACAAGCTGCGTTGTGCTTGTTCCAATTCACGCCAAGCTAACGTCGCTGCGCTTGGTATTCTAAATATTTCAACAATTTTATTAAACATTATTTCTCCAAATTTTGTTTAAGAATATGCAAAACTTGTGCGGCCATTGTGCGCGTATTGGCAGCAGCTTCTTTTTTTAACGCAGCAAAAATGCTGGCTGGCAAACGTAGTGTCATAGTTTTGTCTTTAATTTCTTTGGTCATTGCTTATCTTTCATTTGGTTAAAAAAGGCGGTTATTTGCAATTTTGCATTGTCTGCGCCTGTTGCAACTATAACATCATAATTAACACTTTCCAAATACTTTATAAAACTTTTTTGCTCAGGACTAAGGACACCACCTTTGATGCGTTTCATTTCCACCCATAAACGCCATGCTGGAATGAACAAATCAGGCACGCCACGCATGACGCCTTCAATTTTTAACTTGGTAGCGGTGCGAATGTCTCGGACGCCACCGTTGGGAATGGCAAAAATGATAACGCCAGGCCATGTTCTACGAAACCATTGCACGGTCATGACTTGTTCGTGATGCTCCGTAGGGATGGCACTTGTCATAAAGCAAGGCTCCAAACACTATTGATAATTTTGTAAACTTTGACGGGTGCTGGTGGTTTAATCACAATGTGTTTTTCACGCTTTTTTAATTTTTCTTCCCAATCTGGCACACATTGAAATTGATTGTGGCGTGTCTCACGGTTCACAGTCATCAATCCCAAGTCAACGGCTCGTAAACAGTATTTGCTGGAATTCTCAATGGACACACCTTCAAGATGATTCCACACTTCCCGAGCGGTCATGGGTGCTTGGTTGGTGTCAATCACTGCCAAGCATTGACGTATTCTTTGCCCGATTGGGCGCACTTTTAAAACGGACATTCGATCTCCCAGCTTGGGCATAAATCCATAGCGGCGGCAAATTCTGCTGGCGGCTCCATAAAGAAAGTGACACATAAGCCATCATTGCCGTAATTCTCACAGGTATGACAACACTTTGGTGGGCCTGCTTTGTAAATAGTTACGATCTCTGGTTCGGGGTGTCTCATAAAAATGACTCCTGAATTTGTTTAACTGGTTCTGGTGCAAATAATTGCCCTTGCGCTACCGCTTGTTCTATGCGTTCACAAGCAATGTCAAAGTATTTGGGTTCACGTTCTATGCCTATGAATTTGCGGCCTAATTGGATGGCGGCCACGCCTGTGGTTCCGCTGCCCATGAAGGGGTCTAGGATTTTTTGTTCAGTCAATGAACCAAGACGAATTAATTTTTCCATTAATAAAATTGGCTTTTCATTTGGATGTGGTGTTATTTTGTGACCCGAGCTTTCTAAGAAAAAAGATTGTTTATCTTTCATTTCACCATGTAATTTACCTTTGCCAAAACCGTGAATTACATATTCAACATCCGGCAAATATTTGTTATTGCACGTTGGGACTGGATTTGGCTTTGCCCATGTAATTAAATTCCATCGTTGTTTTTTTGTGGCAATTTCCAAAAGCTCTGGCAATTGAAGTCTTGAGCAAAAAACAAACCAATTTTCAAATGCCGCCAAAAAATCATAGCTTACGCCGTCATCGGTAAAGCCACCTGTATCAACAAGGTGCAAACGATTGCCAAAAGCCCCTCCGCCTTTACCTGCGTGTATCAGATAAGGCGGATCAGTAATAACAGCATCAACCTTTTCAAGCATAGGCAGAATATCCATGCAATCGCCTAAGTACAGTGTTGCATCACCAATAATGACTTTTTTCATTCCCATGTCCTTTTTAAAATTCTAAAAAATTTACCGTCTTTTTTGTATTCAATACTGCAAGGTGGTGTTCCAAGATTCATCAAGTCTGCAATGTCGGTCAACATGTCATTTGATGTAAGTTGCATTGGGACTTTGGCACTTGATGCCATCGTAGATAGTAATCGCATGGATTTATCACCAGCATATCCATCGTGAGCTATAGCCAAATATTCTGTTATTGGCGGGTCACTTAGGCCGCCGTAATAACTTACCGCCAACATTTCTTTCCCACTTGCGCGGCTTAGATGTTTGCGCCAATTCCATGAAGTCACATCCAGATCAAGCCCTTCTAAACCCATAATGTCGTCGTGTCGCAAAGACATGGATTTTGCTACTGGCTCAGGAAAAGCAGCGCCGCACGCCGGGCAGACTTGAATAGAAATGGCGCACAACTCACCGCATGTTTCGCATACTTTTACTGGTGCTTCACCATCACCTGAACTGCCCTTCTTGGGCGGTTGCACGTTGGTGATTGGCCCGTGTGTTTGCACTACGCCCGCAAAGTCCAGCACCATGCAATGATCGGTATGGCTCTTGGGGCGCAGGCCACGACCAGCCATTTGAACGTAAAGGCTGGCGCTCATTGTGGGGCGCAGCATGGCAATTAAATCAATGTCTGGGTAATCAAACCCGGTAGTCAGCACGTTGGCATTTGTTAGCGCCCGAATCTTGCCAGCTTTAAAGTCATCCAGCATTTGTGCCCGTTGTTTTTTTGGTGTTTCCCCGGTCACACAATCAGCAACTATACCGTAATCATTTAGCACATCAGCAACGTGTTGAGCGTGCTTTACGCCAGTGCAAAAGAATAACCAAGCCTTGCGATCTCCTGATAATTTAATCACTTCTCGCACCACGGCGCTATTGAGATCATCCGTATCTACTGCGGCTTGCAACTCAGATTCAATAAACTCACCGCCACGTTTATGCACGCCAGAGGTGTCTAGTTTGGACTTTGTAACCTTAGAACGCAATGTGGCAAGATGGCCCTTGAATATCAATTCCTCAATGCTTACAGGCTCTAGAAGCGCATCAAAGAGCGCAGGCTTATCGGTTATCAGGCCGTGTCCTAAACGGTACGGTGTCGCCGTTAACCCAATGACACGCATAGCTGGATTAATCAGCAGCAACTCAGCCAGTAAGGTGCGATAACCACCCTCATTTTTGTGAGATACCAAATGGCATTCATCAATAATACACAGATCAATATGGCCCAATTCTTTTGATTTGGTACGTACCGACTGGATACCTGCAAACGTGATCGGCTCCTCAAGTTGGCGCTTACCGATACTGGCGCTGTAAATGCCCATAGGCGCACCGGGCCAATGCTCACGCATCTTTTGTGCGTTCTGCTCAATCAATTCTTTTACATGAGTAAGCATCAAGATTTGGGTTTCAGGCCAATTCTGCAAAGCATCTTTGCACAGAGCCGCCACAATGTGAGACTTGCCTGACCCGGTGGGCAACACAAGACAAGGATTGCCTTGGTTGCCAGCCTCAAACCATGCGTAGAGTTGATCTATGGTGCGTTGTTGGTAGTCCCTCAACATATTTGACTTTGCTGTTTTCATTGTGGGCCTTGTTTTAATGATTCCTCATAGACATCAGATGATCTAAATTTTTCATCATGAGATCGAATTGACATTGCATAATGATATTTAGTTCGCTCATAAACCATAGCAACAGCACCCATAACAGTATCGGCTGGCATATCTTTACATTCATTTAAAAGATCAAATAATTTGTTTTGTAATTCTTCAAAATTCATAGATTGCCCCATTGGTCAGCCATTGCATTTGCAATACCTTGATAAGTTGTTGATCTAAGTTTCCATCTATTAGGTCCAGGTGGCATCAAATGAACTTTTGGTTCTCGACCATTAACAATATTAGTGGGTATTAACTTTTGCAGATTCTTGAGCCACAGACAGGTGGCTTTTGTCTCACCATGACCAAACTGCCAAGGTTGAATAATTTGATCTGGCTTACGAATTCGACTGCTAATGATGCTGATTGGATTCTCAAGAGCAATACGTTCAATAGGTGAATTAAACAGTCTTTGCACGAAATCTAGTGCTTCTTGTTGGCGTCCATCTGCCATTTTGGCGGCAAAATGTCTAGCTCCACTTACTGCTAAATGAGTACATGGTGGATGAGCAATCATCAAGTCCCAACCATCATTGATAATGTCAAATACATCACCTTGATAATGATTACCTGGCACATCAGTTGGCAATAAATCACAACTCATTGCATCATGCCCAAGTGCTTTGAAAGCATCACGAACTCGACCCGAATATTCACAAGCTATTAATACTCTCATCCCACAATCCTTCCATCAAACTGCAACCTTAAAGCATTAAGTTGTTCATCACCGCTCACACAAGCTGAGGCATTGGCTAATAATTCAGCACTTCCGTAAACACCTTCGGCTGGTGCGCCATTGGCTACTTTTTGTCCATTAATCTCATAAATAGCCGTCCACTGATCAGGACCATCTAAGCGTTTCCACGGTACTAAGTCTGGGTGCAATACATGGCTTTCGCAACCTTTGTATTGTGCGTCTGTTGGTATCAAATCATCCCACTTAGCACAATGCCACGTTGAATCGCTCAATGGCGTCGCGTGAGCGCAAGTACGGCAATTGACGTGTTTAGTAATTTGTGTTTTGTGGCAGAACTCATGCGCTGCACAAAACTTGCATTCAAACCAATCTGCGCGGTTACTTAGTGGTTCAGGCATTCGGTCAGACAATGTAATGCGGTGAGCGCGTTCAATGACCTTGATGGCCACTTCTTTGTCATATTTCACACGCTCAGTATAAATACGGTCGTCATCTTTGCAGACTGCGAGATATAAAGCCCGGTCAATGCGTGTACCGTGCATATATACTTGCATCTGGACATAGTGCAATGGCTTGGACTTCTGCACGCCATTTTTCTCTACATCATCAAACGATTTTTTGGAATGAGTTTTAAACTCAGCCACATGGGGGGTCTTTGGCGCTTCTGGAATGCCTTTTTCTATGATGCCATCCAATGAACCCGACACATGAGCGCCAAAGTCAACCCGGCTCTGTTGTCCTGTCGTGCTACGGATATCAATCCCGATAGCGCGTAAGTCACTCACAATACTAGATTCCTCATTGTGGCCGCGGCGAAACAAGCGCAAGATGCGACCTTTGAATTGCTCCTGCACTGCCCAGCGAAAGAAAAGCCACAATTTGCGGTCACATGGATCGCCAAGCATTGATGCACCTAAGTGACCACGGGGCAATTCTTTGCGTTCCTCATGCGCCTGATCTATAAGATTAGCGATGGTGTTGGTTGGTTCTGGAATGTTCATTTGATGTACTTCATTTGAACCAAAGATAAAAGCCATGCAAAATGCCAATGGGAAACATCAAAGCGCCAGCAATTAAGAAGCCCCAAAGTGATTGAGCGAAACAAGTGAAGATATGTGTGAACCATGCTGCAAAACACATAAGGCCTAAAATTTGATACATTGTCTTATCCTTAAAAGATGGGGTACTTACCATATAAAGTTTTCCCCCAAAAACTATCTTATTTCTTGCCCCAAGGTGGGGTGGCTTTGGTTGGCGCACCTGAAGCGGCGGCAGGAGGCATTGTGGAAGCACCGCCAGCGATGGCTTTAAAACCTTTTAACTCGTTACTATCGCCGTGTTCCTCGCTGCGTTTCACATCCAGTTTGATTGAGATGTTGCCGCCAATAAGTTGATCGGTGTCAGTTACTTTAGCCAGACCGATAGCACGCATTATCTCACCTAATTGCTGGCGTCCTATTTCTTCGGCTTCCACGTTGTGGTTCTTGATGTTCAAATTGCCAAACACAATTCGTCCCTGAAATGATGGGCCAGTGATGGTGTATTTCACGGCAATATATTGACCAGTTCCAGCCTTGGTAGTTTTAAGGTCTGCCCCTGTAATTGAGGCGGTGTACCAACCAGCGGGCAGCGGCTTAAATTTATTGCTTGAAACTGGGAGGTCAGCAACGGAGAATGATTGATCTAAAAAAGCCATGAGGTTATTCCTTAATAGTGATTGAAAAAGAGGGGCGACCGGGTGTTGCGGTAATTGCGTCCATCAATGGACGAGTGATTGATTCATCGGCAGATTTCCATGCGGTGGCATTGATTTCTGGTGTCCATCGAAAAAGTCTTGCAAGGTGATCTGATAATCCGAATTCGGCGGCAAGCTCTTGGACTTTCTCGATGTCAACTTTGCGAGTAATTCGGTTAACAATTTTGATCTTGTATATGCCGTCATCTTCATTTTGTGTGCCTTCCATCTGATTAGAGATTTTGTAGAACGCGATCATTTCATCTTCAATGTCGCGGCGTAAGCGGATTGCTTTCGTTTCAACTTCTTTGGCCTCAGCCCATCGTTTAGCTAAACTCATGACCTACTCGCAATTTTTGCAATGATATCGCCAAGGTTTGGCTCTTCCCAAGGTGATAGCTTTCCGCTACGGTCTTTGGCTAACCAAAGGCCATCACTGTCGCACATAAGCGCACGTTGTGAGATTCCCTCAGCATCCTTTTCAACACGCAGCGCCAAGACTTCATCAAAGAAGTAGGGCAGTGCTTGACCTGTCTTGTTACCCGGCATGGAAGGTGCATAAAGAATGCGCCCTGATTCGTCTTGCGACTTCTCACATTTGGCGGTCATGTAAACGTGTCTCCCCGGTAAATCACGGAAAGCGCGAATCAAATCGGACATCTGTTCTTGCATAGCACCATAAGCAGCGCGTGGGTCTTTATTTGATTTCTTTTCAGAATTCAACACCACTTCACCGATCTCTGAAATGCTATCAAGGGCGATAGATTCAAAGTGCTTGGCTTCATCGCTTTCTGTCAGCCATTGGTAAGCCTCCATCAAAGTAGCCATGCTGGTTACTTCAATATATGGAAGGTTCGCGTCTTGGATTGAAAGCAGACCACCCTCGGCCGACAATACCAATGGCGTTGGAAGTGTCTTAATGAGTGAAGTTTTACCGGCGCCAGCTTGCCCGTACACCAGCAGCTTGACTCCGTTAACGGATAGACCGCCTGTATTTTTGAGATTAATTGCCATCTTAAATTTACCTTGTTTATGCACCTGTCTGGAAATCAGTTTGGTGCATGATGCTATTCTAATATAGAATTTACACATTGCAACAAATTATTTACACAAAGGAATAAAAATATGATGACTTTATATGCCATGCGTCATGCCTTAGCGGATCGAAGTCCGATTAAAGTAGCCGAGGCCACAGGGCTACACTACAATACGATCCGAGAAATACGGGATAACGAAAACGCTAACCCCACTTATAAAGTGATGGTATCCCTCAGTGAATATTTAACTAATCGGGCATTAGTTCATGGCGAATCTCTCTAATATTCTTGGTGGCCCGTGGTCACCACCAGCCGAGCGCATCATTGCTACACCTGAATCTCAACTGCGTGATGCAATGGTGGCATCAGGTCTTGAGCCACCAGACACGATTCACATGGATGGCAAGATTCATAGGTTTAAATCAGGCACAAAAGGCTCTCCGGGCCACGGTGATAAGCCGGGTTGGTATTTAATATTTGCCGATGGCATTCCCGCAGGGCGCTTTGGTTGCTGGAGAATGGGAATGGAGCAGACTTTTCGGGCAGACATAGGGCGAACGTTGACCAGCGTGGAGGAAATGCACTATGCCAGGCGCTTATCTGAGGCCAAGACATTACGCGATGCAGAGTTAGAGCGTAAACATGAAGTAGCAGCCACCACCGTGGAAACCATTTGGGTGGAAGGCGGCGTGGCTTACCCAGACCATCCATATCTTAAGCGTAAGGGTATTGCCACTCATGGCGCACGAACCACGGGCGATGGGCGTCTTATGGTTCCACTTTATGGTGATGATGCCAAACTTGCTAGTATTCAGTACATAGATAAGGATGGCGGCAAGCTCTATCATTCAGGCGGGGCAACAGGAGGCAAGTTTTGGATGTTAGGCTCATTAGATGAGCCTGGTGTCATGTATATAGCGGAAGGTTTTGCGACTGCTGCTACGATTCACGAAACCACTCAGCGCCCTTGCGTGATTGCCTACTCAGCCAGTAATTTAGTACCAGTCACCCAGATCATGCGCGAATTGCATGGGGCAGAGCAAGAAATTGTGATCGTGGCAGACAATGACGCATCAGGCGTGGGCCAGCGATACGCAGAGCAAGCAAGTGCCAAATATGGGGCAAGAATAGTAATGCCACCCATCCCCGGTGATGCCAATGATTACGCCCAAACAGGTAACAACCTAGCCGCCTTACTTTCACCACCAAAGAATGATTGGCTTATCCCAGCCGACGATTTTTGTTCACAGCCTAGCCCAATCGCATGGCTGGTCAAAGGCTGGTTACAAGAGCAAGCCCTTATCATGGTTCATGGCCCAAGTGGAGGCGGCAAAACCTTTGTAGTCTTGGATTGGTGTTTAAGAATGGCCTCAAATACCGCCGATTGGTTGGGCCATAAGGTCAAAGCAGGCAACGTCGTGTATTTAGCAGGCGAGGGGCATCACGGTTTGCGCGGAAGGGTAGCAGCATGGAAGCATCATAACCAAGCTGGTAAACTCAATATGTGGCTTTCTCAAGATGGCTGCGACCTGAACACACCAGAAGGCTACCAACGGGTCAGCAATTCCATTAAGCAAAGCAGCATCAGCCCATGCGTGATCGTGGTCGATACGCTGCACCGTTTCTTATCTGGTGATGAAAACAGCGCCCAAGATGCCAAAACCATGCTGGATAGTTGCAACGCACTCATGATGGAATTCAATTGCTCAGTTGTTTTGGTGCATCACACTGGCGTGTCCGACGAGGCCCAACACCGTGCGCGTGGATCGTCAGCATGGCGTGGGGCATTAGATATTGAGATTAGTATCGTAGCCAGCAAAGACGATAAACCGATGGAAATCGTGCAGCGTAAGTCAAAAGATGCAGAGATGGCACAACCAATCTATGTGAATTTACATAGTGTTTCTATTCCCGGTTGGTTTGATGAAGATGGCGTGGCGGTCACTTCAGCGGTGGTGGTGCAAGCAGAAGCACCAATAGAAGCAAAGAAAATCAGTAAATTAGACGGGCATCGAAAGATGTTTGAAAATGCTTGGTGGTCATCAGGCGCTGAAATTCGAAGTGATTTGCCTTACGTTAGCAGGTCAGCATTAAAGTCAAAACTATCAGTTGATGGGTTTGCAGAACGCACTATTGTCAATATGTTAACGCCCTCAAGACAGGATATGGTGGGAATGTTGCTGCAAGGCGAGATCATTCAGGTGCATGAACATGGCTGGATTTTGGTTGATTTGGTTCACTCCAGTGCCATGATTATGAGAAAGAATACATCATAACTTTCTTGGGGTAAATTAAATAATAGGGTAAGATGGGGTTTTTATAGGGTTTATTTATATGTATATTATTGAAAATTCTGTTCCAATTCCATCAAATAAAAAATGTAAATACCCATTTTCAAGCATGGAAATTGGTCAAAGTATTTTTGTAGAGGACGCCAAAATGAAAGGAAATTTGCATCAAGCATCAAAAATGCACGGCAAATCTTTAGGTAAAAAATTCATTGCACGGTCAATAGATAACGGCTTAAGAATTTGGAGAATTGCATAAATTCTACCCTCCCCTACCCTTTTAGGTAGTTTAGGGTAAGGGTAAAAAAGTGACAAAAACACATCAAAACCTACCCTCCCCTACCCTCACACCTTTAGGGTGAGGGTAGAAGGGTAGAGATGTAGTTGAGGTAATTGGGTAGTTCAATTTAAGAAAGTGAAATATGAAAGCAAACTCAAAACAAGTTGGTGGTGAGCACTACAAAAAGATGGATGTGGAACCTTGGGATGTGGTGGATACATGGCCTATTGAGCAGCAGATTGGATACTACCGAGGCAATGCTTTAAAGTACATCATGAGGATGGGTGCGAAAGACATGGCGAATCAAGAAGCGGGTAAGGCGGGTCATTATGTGCAAAAGCTAATTGAGGTTTTGGAGATTCGTAATGCCAGTCACGCCAATTCATAATCATTGTGCGATGTATGGGTGTCGTGAGCCTAAGTCCAAGCTGAATAGTTATTGCATGGCACATGGAGGCAAAGAGAATAGCTTTGTGCGTCAGAGTGACAGTATGTATCGAACGCCAGCATGGAGAAACATTAGAAGGCGTCAGATGAGCATACAACCGCTTTGTCAGGCTTGCCTCTGCCGTGGTATTGTTTGCTCTGCTTGGGCTGTGGATCATGTATTTCCTTGGCGCTCAGTGGGTGGTGAGGCGTTCACACACAATATCTTTCAAAGTTTGTGTCAACCCTGTCATAGTCACAAAACAGGACTGGAGCGACATGGGATATGTGAACAGTATGATGGGGTCGTAAAGCAGCACTCTATTGAGGACTATGCTTACGCAATGCTCAATCAATCATAAGGCTCGGTCGATTTTTGACCCATTTATTGGGATTTGTCGAAGAAACTTAAATTTTTTGGGGATGTTAAAGAG
>JAUKPS010109143.1:0-23357 GCA_032273165.1 Chlorellidium tetrabotrys
GCCTTTTTTAATTACGAAAATATTGAAGTCTCTCAGCAGTTCGCTAAAAGTAATGATGGAACTATGATTCCTTATTTTTTAGTTCATCAGAAAGGACTTCAGTTAAATGGAAAAAATCCCACTATCCTTTATGGGTATGGTGGATTTGAAATTTCGCTAAAATCATCTTTCTCAAATTTACTGGGACTAGGTTGGTTAGAAAAAGGCGGAGTTTATGTTTTATCAAATATCCGTGGTGGTGGTGAGTATGGGCCACTTTGGCATCAATGTGCTTTAAAAGAAAATCGCGTTCGCACTTACCAAGATTTTTTCTCAATCGCCGAAGAATTGATTGCTAAAAAAATAACTTCACCAGAGCATTTAGGTGCCATGGGGGGAAGTAATGGAGGACTTCTGATGGGAGTCTGTTACACCCAAAGACCAGATCTTTTTAAAGCGATTAATTGCGGAGTGCCGCTACTTGATATGCACAGATATCATAAACTCCTTGCCGGACACAGTTGGGTTGCTGAGTATGGAAATCCTGATGATGAAGTAGATGGAAAGTTTATTCGTGAACTTTCGCCGTATCATCGCATTGATATAAACGAAAAGAATGCTCCAGTGATGTATATCAACACTTCAACTAAAGATGACCGCGTCCATCCAGGTCACGCTAGAAAGTTTACTGCAAAACTGGTGGAATTTGGTCTTCCATATTTTTATTATGAAAACATTGATGGAGGGCACGCCGGCGCTTCTAATATGCGTGAATTGGCCTTCATATGTTCACTAGATTATATGTTCTTTTGGAAAAATTTGACCTAGAGGCAAAAGCTGAATTAAGATTTTGTTAGTAATAATTAACCCGCAGAGGAATTTATGAAGATCGCAATTTTATCATTATTAGTTTTATCAATCACTACATACGCTGCTGAAAAAAAAGCCACTGGACCATCTACGAAGAATCAAGTTGTAGAAGTTGATGCTACTTCGGCGAAAGACGAAATTGTTGGTGAGACTCCAACGCTAACGACTAAGCATTCAATGAAGGCCCATGTAGTTTGTAAAGCTAAGGATGGACATGAATTAAAGCAAGGTGAAGCCGGATACGATGCTTGTATTCAAAAAGTAAAAGACAGTAAAAACACAAAAGATGAACCAAAAGCAGAAGTCGAAGTAAAACTAGAAAAATAAAAAAATAAATGCCCACTTCACGTGGGCATTTTGTCTCATATCATCTTCATTTTTTTATCAAACATTATCCTTATTTATTCTACTTACAACTGGCATGTTAATTGAATCCTATTTTGTTGAGTTCGTTTGAATTTAAAAATTAAATAGGAGGTTATATGAAGTCATTGCTAGCATTTTTATTTGTTACAACGCTTTCATCAGGAGCAACTTTTGCGAATACTTGGTACTATGACAATGTTAATAGAACATCAGCTCCTTCTTCGGATCAATCAATCGCCGGAAGTAGTCAACCTAATGCTCAAGAGATTATCGATACTACGAGTGTCGGACAATCATCTGTGAAGCGAGATGGAGATCGTCAGGCCAGATGTGTCGACAGTAATGGATACACGTATTCAAAATATGATTCTGGTTACGCCGCTTGTGTGAATCAAGTCTCAGAAAAAATGAAAAATCGCTAACAAGTTTTTAACTTACGACTGGCAGACGGGGCAATGATAAGTTCCTCTGCCACCTTGAATAGTCTTTATAACTTTCGTCACTTTCCCGCGCTCTAAGCACATCTGACAGTGATTCTGATAAAACACTACAAGATGTTTCACACCTTCACCTTTTGATCCATTAGCGTCTCTATAGCCGCCGCTGAAAGTAGTCCCTTTTGTTTCAATCGCCCCACTTACAACCACATCCATTGCAGCTTTCATTTTTTCAATCTCGTCAGCATCTATGTCACCTGACAATCTGGTCGGCAAAATTCCTGCACGAGCTAAAATTTCAGAGGCCATATAATTCCCGACGCCAGGAAACGCTTTTTGATCGAGCAGAAAAGGCTTGATTGGTTTATTCGGATGAGAAAAAAATGTACCAGCGATATGATTGACATCAAAGTCCGGTGAAGTGATATCAATCGGAAGTTGATCTTCTTTCAATTTAAAATTCTCATCAGTGAGTAAATAGAAATGCCCAAATCTTCTAGGATCAATATAGGTGAGCACACCAAATTCTTTTTTTGATTTGTCGATGAATTCGATGTGGCCATGTTTTTCAGAAAGTGGTGCGTGAGACATTTGCCATGAACCACTCATGCCGAGGTGAGAGAGTATGTGGCCGTATGGTTTTAAATCGAAGATGAGCCACTTGGCGTGTCGACGAATTTTTATGATGGTGAAGTTGGTGAGATCGAAATCCATTTGTTTTACCATTCGTTTTGTTAGTGGGGAAAATATGGCGGATTTAATCTTGAAAGGTAAGATTGGAGTGAGTTGGTTTTTTATGGTTTCGACTTCGGGTAACTCAGGGATAAAAAACTCCTTATTAATTCTTGTATTTATGGAAAAAAATACATATTTAAAGCCATACAAAAGTATGGTATAATAATTTTATGAAAGTTGGAACTATTATAGATAACGAAAAATGGAAAATAAAGGTTTACGCTCCACCAAAAGAACATGGTCCAGCACATGTTAATGTTATTGCAAAAGGTGAGAAGGCAGAGGTTAAGATTTCATTGATAGATTTCGCAGTAATCGGGAAGACTAAATTTAGTAAACAGACAGTTAAAGGTATCATTAAGTTTGTGCATCATAACTATGACATATTAATTGATACATGGGAGAAGTTACATGAAAACAAGAAAAAAACCTAGTCTTAAAAAGGCCTTGAGTAAGGTAGATAAGGCACCAAAAGAATTGTTTGGAAATATCAAAGTGGATTTGTCTACATTACCTTGTTTAAAGAAATCCGAAAGAGAAAAAATTACAGCAAATTTTGATGCTGACTTATTAGAGATCATTAGAAAATTAGCTAAAAAACATCATGTTTCATACACAACTCTAATGAACGATGTTTTGAGAAAAGTTTTTGTTGAAGATAAAAAAGCAAACTAGATGATAAAGTTAAACATATTGGGTCTGAAAGCAATTTGTGAAAGGGAATCTTATGAATTTTCTGATAAACTTATTAGAAAGCTCCCTAGAAAAAATGATGGGGCATTTGATTTGTCGAGTGGGGAATTTTACGACAATGATATAGATGCGATAAGACATGCTTATACAGCAGGTATATTTACGCAAGAATATGGTGAAAAAGTCACTGAGATTTTAGGTGACATGAATGAATTAGTTCCTTTTGGAGGTAACTCAAGTTCCAGCAGTCCTAATTCTAAAAATATGGATATATGGAATAATCAAGTAGGGCGAAAATTAGGTTTAAAAACTTCTGGAAAGCTAAAACTATTTAAGTTAATTTTAAAAGCACTTAAAAATGGTGAATTAATCATTGATCCAGAAAGTGATCCTCGAATTAATGAGGTATCATCGAGTAAGATCAATTTAAATAATAAAGTATTTGTAGTTAAAGAATCAAAAAAAGGGAAAAACTTAACTTATTTTGATTTTGAGAAATTAATAATCCTATCTAGAAGTGAATTTATTTCTGAAATCAAAATGGGAAATTATCCTTTCTATGAAATTAGAATAGTGAAGGGAGATGAAACACCAGTGTCTAAAAAAGATAAGAATATTCCAAATAATCTAGGTTAATATCTAATATCAAAAACACTAATTTCTGGCCTACAAAGAAATCGAAATGGAACAATTGAAGTTCCAATTCCGCGGCTCACATACATTTTGGCTCGATTTTTTTGAAACCATCCTTGGTCATAGTCTCCAGAGCCCAGAGGTAGGGCAATCGACCCAATGAGAGGGAGGCGAATCTGGCCACCATGAGTATGGCCTGTAAATGCTAAATCTGTTGTATTTGAGACTTCATCAAAAAATATTGGTGAATGAAAAATGGAAATTATTTTTGAATCATTGGGGATATTTTTTAAAATTCTCAAATCTGGATTACCAGTTGGAGCATCAGCAAAGCCAGCTAGCCATAATTCCTTATCTAGCATTATTGTTTGGTTTGTTAAATCAACAATATGATTTCTTTTTAAAATATTTGCAAGATCAGAGATCGGTTCCCAATCTTCCCAGTTACCAGGAATGTAATAAATTGCTTTTTTAGCCATTAGTTCTTTTAAAACTTTTTCGTAACCTGAATTTGTTCCACCAGGCGTTGCAATATCTCCTGTTAAAAATATGAAGTCGGGTTTTTCACTTTGAATTGCCCTAATTACTTTTTCTTCAATTGTGCCAATTCCTTTCGTGTGTAAGTCAGAAATTTGAATGATTTTAAGTTTTTTATTTGATTTAGCTTTCAGATTGATTTGATGACGAGTTATTTCTAGCCAATTATTTTCTATGAAATATGAATATCCCAAAATCAATACACTAAGAAGTGTAAAAAGAAATATTAGATTTTTTTTCTTCATAACAAATTTTATTTTATAAAAATCATATTGGAAATGGTTTTCCGACTTTCTCATCGGATAAAATTAAATCTGATGAAGTAACGTGAAGAAGAAGACTAGCAATTCAATTACAAACTTCTAAAATTTCAAGATCGATTATTGAGGCCTGCCCATTTCGGGTAGTTCGGGCATGGCGCACCTATCTTTATAATTTCATTCGCACACTATCATAAAAATACTTCGATGCCATCCAATGTCATCCATTTTACTAATTATTCACTACATTTTTCAATTTTTAGTGAAACTTTTTTTACTAAAAGTGGGATAGGTTTCACTATTTTTTCTTGCAACAGTTCTAATGTGTTTTATAATTGATTGTTTTAATTAAAGGGTTCATCTATTATTCGTATGAGTTAAAAAGTAAATTTCAGCTCATTGTCAAATGTCTTACCAAGAGGTTGTTGTGATCAATTTATTTGAATCAATAAAAAAATCAGAACAAGCATTTCTATTTTTCTTTTCACTTTTTGCCGGCTTACTATCCATTTGGGATTTGAGTATTGATTTAGAAAGGGGGACACATTTTCTTCATATTTTATTAGAAGGACTTGTCGTTTTAATATCACTAGCTGTTTTATTTAAAATAGTTACGCAACTCATGAAAACTGAAAGGGATCTTAAAAATTATTTTAAAGACAAGGCTTCGAACTTAGAAAAAGATGTGGCCTTGCTTTTGATTAAAGGAATGAGTTTAAAAGAAATCGCCAGCATTCATTTTTGATAATAGTACCGAATGGCTTATGAAATTTATGATCTATGTCACCTAATGAAAAAAAAGAAAATTTGCCTTACTGAATAATGCTTGTATTTGAGCTATATTGTTTGGTTAGTAGTAGTATTAACTATACTTTCGACGCATTATTCGCCGCAGCCACCTTCTGAGCGACCTGTTCCAATCTTTATTTTACTCTTTTCACTGAATAAAGGCATTTCTATAGTGCAAGTTGATTGAACATTGATTCGATATGTGATGTTAACTTGAAATTGATAAATTGGTGCACCAATTTCTCTAGGATTGTTGACAGGATCTTCAGGCGTTATTCGATGAATTGACATTGATGTTAAAGTTGCTTTTAAGTTTGAAAATCCTCGAGCACCTTTATAGTCTGTAAAATTCTTAGAAGAAATTACTTGAACCATCAACTTGCTTAGTTCTATCTCAGAAAGAGCTATTTGCTTTTCATTATTCTTTGATGCTGCCGCAGTTGAGCAATATAAAGAAATAAAAATTAATGTTTGAACGAAAACCAGTTTTAACATACATGCCTACTTTCTAATAGACATATCAAAAAACTAATTAATCTGTAAAGAAATCTCACTGATTAATAAAAGTTGAGAAAGCCAAAAGTGGAATTTTAAATTTATTGGATAGTCATTGACCAAAAATTAGTTTTCATTCAATATTTGTTAATGACAATACTTCAATCAGCAAGAGTAATTCTCAGGCCATTTAACGATTCCGATTTCGACAATTTGCGAATGCTTGATACAGATCCGGACATCATGAAATTTACGCCTGCTAAGTTTCCTCAGACTAAAGAGCAATCAAAGGCCCGTTTAGAGCGATATTCAAAAATGGATGGAGTGTGGGCTGCGGAGCTCATTGATTCAAAAGATTTCATCGGTTGGTTTATGCTAATTCCTACTGATCTTGAGTTTCCAGAAATCGGCTTTATGATAGTTAAAAAATATTGGGGACTGGGTCTGGCAAGTGAAGTGTCCAATGCTATTATTGATCATGCTTTTCAAGTTTTAAAACATAATGGAATTACTGCGCGAACGAACCTCGACAATATTCAATCGATTAGTGTTTTGAAAAAATTAAAATTTCAGCATGTGAGAAATAGCAAAAATTCTGACAACGTTGAATTGATGATATTTAAAAGAATACCATCACCCTAAATTATTAGCAGATACCCATTTTCCCAAGAACATTTACATGAAGCATAGTTCCCCTTTTTTATATGTCGTTAGACATAGTTTAAATTTTTACATAATGGGATTGGACTATCCCATTCTCGAAGGGAGTCGTATGAACATGCTTAAATTTAATTTTTAAGTTAAAAGGTTCAAAAAGTGGAATACCGTCACCAAGGATGATAGGAATCCTCGAGATATGCATTTCATCAATTAAGTTTTCTTTTAGAAAAGATTGAATTGTCTTACCTCCATCAATATACAATCTATGAAAGCCCTGCTCCGACAATTTCGAGATAATTAATTTGGGATGCCCGGAAAATATTTCTACTTTGTTATGCAATTTAGGATCAACTTTCCTTAAAGTGCTGCTTAAGACAAATACTTTTTTATCATATGGCCATTCGCCCTCAAAACTTAATACCTTCTCATAAGTATTTCTTCCCATTACAATGGCATCAATATTCATCATAAAATCATTAAATCCAAAATCACCTTTTTCAAGGGGAGGGTGTTCATCCAACCAATCGAGACCGCCATTTTTTTCTGCAATATAGCCGTCTAAACTAGTTGCTATAAATACAATGTTTGTCATTCTGTTTTTCCTTTTTAATGATTTGATATAGATTTATTATTATTAAACAGTTGTTTACTAACAAGGATTAAAATGAGACCCAAAATAATAAGTGATTCTGAGTTGTTACGCTTGTCTACAGAGGTAATAATAAGCGAAGGACCTAAGGCGTTTACTTTGAGAAAGATTGCAAGACATGCAAACGTCTCGCCTGCCACACTTATCAAAAGATTTGTAACTAGAGATAAGCTTTTAGCAAAGTGTATTTTATACCATATATCTAAAACTGGTGACTCTTTTAATAATGATGAATTAACTTTAGAAGAATTCTTCGAAAAACAATCGAGAGACTTCAAGCGTGATAATATTATTCAGCATATCTCAATGCTTGCACAAGATATGCGAGATCCTTCACTTCATAAAATTGCAAAAAAACATTTTGATGGATTTAGAAAATCTCTTTTAAAAATTATTGAGAACGATATTAGATTTGATTTAATATTTGATAAAGTTGATTTTTCTTACGAGCTAGAAGCTATTTTTCATGGTGCCGTAATTCAGGGATCTTTTTTAAATAATGCTCCTATTAAGCAAACGGTCTATAGCAGATTGTTTTCATTTATAAAAACCAAATGCAATGTTGAGTTAAAGTTTTTAAGTCTATAAAATAATTAAGAGTTTTAAGTTAAAAAATGTTATAATTAGATGTAAAGAATTCGGTTCAAATAATCTTTTCAGGTCGCACAGAAGCAAAAAAGGTATGTTAGAACATTTTTGATAGTAATACTTCGGGCATGCGCACAATGCTATTTTAAAAAGAGATGTCGATGAAATATCTAAACTCATTTCTAGTTTTAAGTTCTTGTTTGTTCTTTAGCGCCTGTTCAAGTTCTTCAAGAAAGCCTGCATACGATCGTGGGCCAAGTACATCTAAATTAATATTAGAAGAAGATAAAGACACTTTGTTAATCACACCAGATGTTAAAAATCAAAACAGCGATAAGTTAGTTATTTATTTACCAGGGTCAAGTGGGCCGACTTCCTATTCAGTTAGCCAAGCGTTTTCAATTGCGAAATCGGGCTATCAAGTTATTCATCTCTGCTGGTATAACTGTAATAAGAATTACTCGGATGATTTAGATCCCATTCGTATGATTGATTTAAAATTGATTGCTGATAAAATTCAAAAGGTGCTGGAGAAATTAGAATATCAAGAAATGAATATCTCCCTCGTTGGAATCTCTCGAGGTGCTGAAGTTGTAGCATTGTTGATAAGTCATCCCGAAATATTAAAGTTTAATGTGAATAAAACTGTTTTGATCGCAGGTATTTCCGTCACAGCTGATTCTAGAGAGGCATTATCTAGAGATGTATTGAATCAGAGACTTTCAAATCCTAGAACGAAAAATGAAAAATTGGATGATGAAAGTTATAAAATACCTAGCTGGAGAATTGCTGAAAAAGAAATACCTAATAGAACAATTATAAACGTGAATAATTTTAAAAACCCCTTATTGATTATACATGGTGAGTTAGATCCTTTATGGAGCAGTCGAAATGCCTTTGAACTTCAAAAAAATTATGAGCGAAACGGGTTAAAGGCTTTTGTTGAAATCATTCCCAAAGAAGGCCATATTTTTCCAAGAGAGCAGAGTAAAGCGTCTATGACTTTGATTAACTTTTTAGCTAATTAAGATAGAAAGCATTGCAACTAAATGACTTAAATGAATATTTAGTTGCAGATATGTTTTATGGTCTCAGAAATTTAATCAAACAATTCTTCAAGAAAAGATTTCTTTTTATATTTATAGTTTTTATTATGAGAGTGATCTTCTCGATAAATGACTTCTTGAATTTTTTCGCGAGGACTTGTAACTGTCTCAGCTCTTTGAGCATTTGATTTCTCAATAATTTTATCAAGCTCACCGCGATCTAGCCAAACACCTCTACAAGTTGGACAATAATCGATTTCAACACCACTTCTTTCAGACATAACTAGAGAAGAGTCAGTACATGTAGGACATTTCATAAGTGCTCCTGGGCAATTTTTAATAGTCATATTTCAAAGCTATTCATATCGTAGTCGATTTTAAAATTCTTACAAAATGCATAATAGATATATGATTCTTCGTTTAAAACGATACATACATAAGGAATTTCGAATTGATATATTTACTAGTTATTTAATTATGATGGATCTTTTATTTTGATTCGCTTAAAACACATCAAGGACGCGTTTAAATGAATTTGAAAAAAATTTAGATACAAATTATATTGTTAAAAAAACAAACAAAGGATTTAGTGATGACATTTTTCCCATTTTTCGAATATTGGTCTATATATTTAGGATTTACAGTTTTTGTTTTATTTATGCTGGCCTTAGATTTAGGTGTTTTTCACAAAAAGGTTCATGTTGTTTCAGTCAAGGAAGCTTCTATCTGGACGGCTTCATGGATTGGTCTTGCTTTGATATTTAACGTTTTATTCTTTTATTATGCTAAAGGAAAATTCACTGAAATAAGCAATTTTGATGCTCTTTATGGTGTTTCAGCTGACCAAATGGCAAAGGCACTTAGCCTAGAATTTCTTACGGGATTTTTAATTGAAAAAACATTAGCAATTGATAACATTTTCATTTTTGCCTTAGTCTTTTCATTCTTTAAGGTTGAAAAAATTTATCAACACCGAGTCCTGTTTTGGGGGATTTTGGGTGCATTATTCTTTAGAGCTGTCTTTATCGCTCTTGGTTCAGTTTTAATGGATTACAAGTTCATCGTTATTTTCTTCGGTCTTCTACTTATTTTTACTGGTATTAAAATGGTTGTAAAAAATAATGCCGATGAAGATCTTGAAAAAAACTTTTTTGTTAAAATGTTGAATAAATTGTTTAAAGTTTATCCTAAAATTGATGATGAGAAGTTTATTAAAAAAATTAACGGTGTTCGATATGTTACACCGCTGTTTTTGGCCCTAGTCTTTATTGAAATATCGGATATCGTTTTTGCTATAGATTCAGTTCCTGCAATTTTTGCAATCACTAAAGAGCCTTTCATTGTTTTTACAAGTAATGTTTTTGCTATTATGGGACTTCGCTCAATGTATTTCATGCTTATTGGAGCTCTCGATAAATTCTACTATATTAAGTATGGACTAGCTGGAGTATTAGTCTTTGTTGGACTTAAAATGGTATATCTAAACGAAATGTTTGGTGGGAAATTTCCGATATCATGGTCACTTGGAATTATTTTTGGGATGATCTCAGTTTCAATTATTTTTTCACTAGCACGTTCATTAAGAAAGTAAGGATAATGAGATATAGATACTAGATTTAAGGGCCGAGAAATTAATTTTAATTCTCGGCCTTTATTGTTTTAAAGTTAATTATTTATAATGTTTCATAATCATACTAGAGATGGGGTTTTCGATTTTTCTTGAAGCTGAAAGTAAAAATATTTCCTCGTAAACGCCATCAACTTTTCCTATCTCATATAGTTTCTTTTCATCTACGTAACTTTCTGCAGCTTCTCTAGTTAGTGGAATGAGACCTAGGTCATCAATGGCCATTAGTTTTTGCAATGCCGTATCTTGTGTTTCGGCCACAATATCTACAGACACTTTATTTGCCTGAAGGAAATGTTGAACGTCTTGCCTAAGCTTACTGTGAAATGTAGGTAAAATAAAAGAGGCTTCATGCAAAGATGATGGGAAATTTTTCGCAAGGTTTTTATATTTTTTTGAGCCGTATAGATATATAGGGGATTTTGATATTGATCGAGAATAAATCTTAATATCATTGCTATGATTTGGAATATAGTTGGCAATTACTAAGTCTATTTTATGCAACACCATATCTCTTATGAGATCATCACCACTTCCTTCGAGTAATGAAACCGTACATCTACCAGTTTTTAATGCAGCTTTAGCAATAGATAATACGATATATTTTGGTACACTATCTAGAGCGCCAAACTGCACGTGGGGTCTATTGGGTACAAATCTATCATGGAGAACTTCTAGTAATTCTCCACCCATTTTAAAAATTTCGTTTGCATATTCTAGAGCAAGATTTCCAGATTCAGTTAGAATTAGTTTTTTGTGTTTTCTTTCAAATAATTGAATTCCAATTGTATCTTCAAACTGCTTGAGCTGAGCACTAAGAGTAGGCTGACCAATTTTTAATTTCTCGGCTGCACGAGAAATACTTCCTTCAGAGGCAATCACTCTAAAGTAGTTTAAATGATGGTAATTGATCCAATGATTCATATGTATTCCTTGATTCGTTTAAAGCATATCTAAAGTAATTATTTATCTATTTTAACTAAATGTCATTAAGAACGATAATAAATTATCAATTAAAAGGAGTTTATATATGCCTACAAAAATTCGATTAAAAAACCAAGAAAACTTAACTGCTACTAAAAATTTTATAAATGATTACTTATCACAGAAAAAAAGAGGTGTTGAAAATAATGTTTACCTATCTTTTTATTTGTCAGAAGATGCCCAAGAGCTTCAAAGTTCGCGGGGGGTAAGGTTTACAAGAATGCTCAAAGAAGTTGAACTTACTTTAAAAAATCAACTGAGTCCTAAGGCCGCATCTAATATTTGGTCACAGTTGAACAAAAATAACATGGGAGAAATTATTAGAGACAACAAAATGTCTGTTGCATTTTTTGCCTCTGAAGAATTCTCGGGATTTCTGTTCATTCCTTTTCCTGTGCATGAGACAGTTGTAGTGGCGCATAGCTTACATTTAAAGCCAATAATTCCCTGGATAATGTCAGGTGATAAATTTTATCTGATAACTTTAAGCTCTAAGTTATGCCGATTATTAAAAGGGGATTCGTTTTCATTGACAGAGATCAGTTCAATTTCTCCTTCAAGCAGTGAAATTGAAAAAAGCAAAAAAAGCAATGACAAGAAGGTTAAACACAAGATTCTTGCTAGAGCTGAAGAAGAATTTCATCAATACTTTAAAAACGACAAATATCCAATTATCATAGGGGGAGTTGAAGAGTTACATGAAATTTATAAAAATATGAATCGAGATCCAGACATTTTAAATGAGAGAATAATTGGAAATTTAGATAAAACTAATTTTGAAGAATTACATGATGAATGCCTAATGATTATTAATCGAATAAAAGAACAAAATGATCAGGTTTTACTTTCTTTTTATAAAGAGCAAAAACCTTATGGAAAAATAGTTGATCAGTTATCTGATATAACTACAGCAGCTGCACAGGGTAGGGTTCGTAGTTTAATCGTAGCGAGTGACCGTTTTTTATGGGGACATCTAGATAAAGGTACAGGAGAAGTTACAAAACACGTGAATAAGGATTTAGATATTCCTAAAGATGACATTCTTGATGACTTAGCAGAACTAGTAATTGCAAGAGGCGGTGATGTTACTCTGTTTAAGTATAATGAAATGCCTTCAGATAATGAAGCAATCGCAATTTTACGTTAGCAAAATTTAGCCGTAGCAAAGAATTTTGCTACGGCATTATGGCACATGGAAGGTTTTTATTATGACATTAAGTAGATCTCGTCGACTGATTCAAGTTCAGATTAGACGATTGCAGGGTCATTCAAATCGTTTATGGTATACACCATTAATAAGTCTATTAGCTTTTTTAGACAATTTTCTTATTATAATACCAAATGATGGAATTCTCATTTCAAGTTCTATGCTTGTTCCTAAAAAATGGCACATATTTGCACTTAGTATGGCCATTGGATCTACAATTGGGGCCATTTTATTAGCCTATTTAGTAGAAATTCATGGGTTGCCCTTAATACTTAACTATTATCCAGGAATTGTGACAAATTCAGCATGGTCTTGGTCTGAAATATTTTTAGAAAAACATGGACTATTATTTGTCTTCTTAGTTGGAGTTAGTCCATTTATGCAGCAGCCAGCAGTTATCTTAGCTTCTTTAGCCAAAATTTCACTATTGAAGTTAGCGATTGTCATTTTTTTAGGCCGTTTAATTAAATTCTTAATCTTTTCTTATGTAGCATCCTATGCCCCAAATTATTTAAGTCGATTTTGGGGAATTCGAAATGAACTTAGTACTGTTGGAGTTATGAAGAACAATCACGATTCAAATGTATATAAGAAATAATAATTTAATGAATATAAATGGAGAACATATGATCTTATCCAATAAAAACTTATTAATGCCAATTGTGAAATCTTCTGGGGGAGTGCACTTAACTGCTTATATTAGCAATGAGTACAATGCTTCTGATTTTAGAAAAAAAATTAGAAAACTACTTATTACATCAAAGGATTTGGTCGCACCACATTTGGCCAGTAAGGAGATTAGTAAGTTTTTAGAACCTATTCAAAGATTAATTGACGATGTTGATTTTTTTAAAAAATTTAAGTCTGATATTGGAATATTTTTAACTAAAGATTTTTTCCAAGTAATCAATGTTCCGATTGGAATTGAAAACCTATGCATTGTTTCTTCCACTTTTCATGTTAAGCCCTTACTAAAATGGATGCAATCTGACAGAGATTTTTTATTTTTAGGTTTTGGAGAAAGTTCTGTCAGTCTTTATCAAGGAAATTTAAATGCAATGAATTATATAGACACAGTTATTTTCCCAGAGGCACGAAAATTCTTAAAGGATAAGAAAGATAATGATTCTTGGAAATTAGCTAAAATGAGAAGAGTCATCTCACTTGGCACAGTTGAATGGCTAGATGATTGGGTTCAAGCATTAACGCTAGAGTCAGAACCTCCACTTTTTGTTGGTGGAGATCAGGAGTTAATCAATTTATTTTTTAAAGATGTTAATTATGAAAACTTAAGAAAAAATTCAATAAATAATTTCTTTGATGAAAGTCACGAAGTTGATATTTTTTCAAAAATTCGATCTATGTTGAAAGCAGAAATAAGACTAAATGATGAAAGAAATTTAAAAGAAATAGCTCACGCCGAAAAAATGAGACTAACAACTGATAATATATTTCAAATAGCAAAGGCCGCAATTCAGGGGCGTGTAAAAAAAATATTTATTGCAGATGATATTAATATTTTTGGAATCATGAATCGAAATACTGGAAATCTTGTACTTTATTCTGAACAAAAGAATCTCTTAGATGATGATTTATTGGATGATTTAGCACAAGAAGTAATGTCTCATGGGGGCGAAGTCATTTTAGCATCTAGAAAAAGCATTCCTAAAGAATCACCAGTTTTAGCATTATTGCATAGTGATTTTGATCGAATTAATAAGCGAGTACTTGAAAAATCATTTTTTAAGAATAAGGAAGAAAGATTAATACATGAACTTAATGTTTAGTTTTTTTAATTATATAAGTTCCCAATCTGCCAACGTTAAGAGGGAAATGAAAACAACTTGTCATTTATTAAAAAGATTGAAGTATTCTTATATTAAATTGTCTTTATTACAATTGAATATTTAAAGGCAATTTTAAATATGATTTCCCATTGCTCTCTATTTTTGGCAAATGACCAGCATCTATATTAACTTGAATGCTCGGCAAAAGTAGCCTTGGAGCATTAAGTTTATTATCTTTCGATTCTCTAAATTCTACATACTCAGCTTCAGTTGTTTTCATAGAAAGTTGAATATTTTTTACTTTGCTTTCTCCTATTGTTGTTTGGAAAAGCATTTCACGTCCATTTGGGCTATAGTCATGACCTACAAAGACAATAGTTTCATCTGGCAAGGTATATAAATTTTTAGTTATAGAGTGAAAGAGATTACGTGCACTTCCTTTAGGGAAATCACATCGGCCAGTTCCATAGTCTGGCATAAATAGTGAATCGCCAACAAAGATAGAGTTACCAAATTGATAACTCATACAAGCAGGAGTGTGGCCAGGAGTTGGAATTGCTTTCATTTTAAGCGAACCAAAATCAATTTCTTCAAAATCCTTAAAAAGATAGTCGAATTGTGATCCATCAATCTTCAATTCATTTAAATTAAAATGTGATTTAAAAACTTCTTGAACAATTTTAATTTTTTCACTTATTGCATGAATGGCGTGAGGATATAGATTTTTTAACAGTTGCGAGCTTGATAGGTGATCAGCATGTGCATGAGTTTCGAGTATCGCTTTTACTTTAAGTTGATTTTTTTCGATGAAATCTATTAGTTTTTGAGTGCTGTGTCCGTCAATTTTTCCTGAAGGTGGATCAAAGTCAAGAACTGGATCAATAATGACCGTGTCTTTAGTTACTTCATCAATAACTAGATATGTAAGTGTAAAAGTATCGGGATCAAAAAAGTGCTGTATTTTCATCTAAGCCTCCAAATTGGAACATTTTTAGAATACATCCGTATGTTTAAATATTCAATTGATTAATTGAATGACTTGTGTTAAGATAGTAAAAATAAGAGGTTATGTATGGATAATTTACTAGTTCTCAAGCAACAACAAAGTGATATTTTTGAATCGATGGCCGGAATTTTAGGGGCAATTGCAGCTCCTGTGAGAATTCGATTAATCCATTTTCTATCTCAAGCACCTCTAACAGTAGAAGTTTTAGCAGCTAAAACTGATCAAAGTATGGCCAATACATCTATGCATCTAAGAAAAATGCTAAGTGAAGGGCTTGTATCAGTAGAAAGTATAGGGCAGAAAAGACTTTATACATTAATGCCTGCTGTTTTAGATTTTTGGGAGTCCTATCAAGATTTTGCTCAGAAACTAAATCCTTCTTTAAAAATAAATTCACAGGATCTTTTTGGTGAAATTGGTTGGACAAAAGACTGGCAGGAAACATTAAAACTTTTCAGAAAGAATGAAATTATTTTTCTAGATGTTAGGCCAAGCGATGAAGTGGTTGATACCTTAAAAAAATTTCCAGAAATAATTCACATACCTCAACAAGATTTAAAACTTAATCTGGGCAAACTTCCTAAAAGAAAACATATACTCATCTTTTGTCGAGGACGCATGTGTGCTTTATCTGCCTATTCGGTAAATTATTTGAGAGAAAATGGCTTTAAGGCCTATCGATTGGAAGAATCTTGGACACGCTTAAAAAAAGAATTATTAAAGCAGGAGTTATAAATGATAAACGCAGTCATTGGTGGTGTTCTTATAGGACTAGCAGTGAGTTTGATGCTTCTCTTCAATGGAAGAGTCACTGGAATTAGTGGAATCGTTGGAGGCCTTCTTAAGCCTCAAAAAAATGATATTTACTGGAGAATGGCCTTTATTGGTGGACTCATTTTCGGTGGAATAGTGCTTCGATATTTTAAACCAACCTCCTTCGTTCAAATTTCATCTGCATTGCAAGTTGATTATATGATTGCAGGTACCTTGGTTGGATTTGGAACTCTTCTTGGGAATGGGTGCACCTCTGGGCATGGGGTGTGTGGAATTTCGAGGCTTTCAGTTAGATCAATCGTTGCTACTTTAACATTCATCACATTTGGAATGATTAGTGTTTTAGTTTTTAAACTTTTACGAGGCTCACTATGAAAAATATAATTGCATTTGTTGTAGGTCTTATCTTTGCTCTAGGGCTAGGAATAAGCGGAATGACACAAATTCAAGTCGTACGTGGTTTTTTAGATGTATTGGGAGAATGGAATTATTCATTAATTGGTGTCATGGCAGGGGCCATTCTAGTTCATTCTGTTCTTTTTTATTTTATATTGAAAAAAAGTTCTCCACTGCTTGATTCAAAATTTCATTTACCGACTCGAAAAGATATAGATTGGCGCTTGGTTTCAGGAGCGGCTATATTTGGTTTAGGTTGGGGGTGGGCAGGTATTTGTCCGGGGCCAGGAATTGTTGCGATGACTAGTGGTAATACGAATATATTAATTTTTATTGTGTTTATGTTGGTTGGAATGGGTTTATTTAAAATTTTTGAGAATAAAATAAAATGATTGAACTTCTTTGTGGAATATTAATTGGAATTGTAATGGGGTTAACTGGAGCGGGTGGTGCACTCGTTGCAATTCCACTTTTTATGCAATTTATGGGGCAAAGTTTAAAAGAAGCCTCGCTTTATTCATTAATCGCAGTTGTTTTAGCTTCTCTAATAAATTTTTTAGACCAAAGGTCTCATACTAGCTTCAAAACTGGGTTTCAAATTGTTTTGTTTTCTGCTGTCGGTAGTTTTTTAACAACTCCATTTAAGGCAGCACTATCATCAGTTTGGATTGCGGTGATATTGTCGATTGTTTCGTTGTACGCATTGTATAGTGTCTGGGTTCCCGCAAAGATAAAATTTGAAGATAGTGATCAAAATTTAGAAAATATTTGGATGTCTATTTTAATTGGTCTGAGTTTAGGTGCATTGACAACATTCACTGGACTTGGTGGTGGTGTACTCATGCTTCCCATTTTACTTGGACTTTATAGATTCAAACAACCTAGTGCAGTTGCAACTAGCTTATTTGCAGTAGGACTTTCTTCCCTAAGCTCATTAGTAATTCAGATATATCATGGGGCCAATTTCAAATTAGGTTTTGGGTTTATTTATTTGTTAGTTGGAATTTTGTCTTCAGTTTTTTTGTTAAAAATTATATCAAGAAAGTTGCGAGTTGAAACTTTAATTAAATTAAGACAAATTGTATTTTCATTAGTTGTCATTTTAGCGCTGTCTAAAGTTTTTTCAAATTAACTTATTCAGTTTTGAGCCATTCGGGCAATTTGTCTCAAATTTATCTCTTATTTATTTTCTTCATCTATTTTTAATCTACTTAACTCTGGCATGAGAATTGTATCTTCTAATGTTAGACACAAGGAGGTCCAATGAAAATCTTTAATAGCTCTTTAGCGATAGCATTGTTAGTGCTTGCAATGTCTTCATCTTATGGGATCGATAATTTAGAAAATAATATGGGGGCAGAGAGTGCGCCTAGGAAAATAGAAAATGAAAAAATAGAAGTAGATTCAATTAAATCAAATCAGTCAGCTACTGTGAGGAGTGAAAAATCTATAAAGAGAAGTTGCTTGAATAGGAATGGTTTTAGATATTACGAGCACAATAAAGGTTATCAGGGGTGTGTTAATGCATCTAATAGTACTTTAGAAGATGAGAAATGGTAGTAATTATAAATGCAATGTCGTTTATTATTGAATAAAGGTTTCAGCACGCTGACAAGCATGCTGAAACTTTTATATTATTATTTATTAACTGTTAAAGATTCACTCAATTCATTTTTTAATGCTGGTGAGTTAATTACACTTTCTAAATCAATTTTTTTAGCCGCTTGAAGCGAAACTCTTAAAACATGTTTTTTATTGTCTTCAAACGAAGCTCCAATCTGATTTAGGTTTACAGTAATCTTAGCTTCAGTTTCACTAATGGCTTCAACAGTATAATCCGAAGATTTTAAGTTTTTGTTAAAGATGACTTTGTCTTTCAAAAGAAGTCTATTTCTTGTGACATTAAGTCCTAGAGTGAAGTTTTCAACGAGGTCTAATCTTGAAGTTTTAAAACTTAATTTTTGGTTATCGTAGCTTAATGAATATAATCCTTCTGATAAGGCCTTAAGTGGTTCAATTGATGAAAAATCTAAATCCACTTTCATCGTTCTTAACTTGTCACCGTTCTTAATAGTTTCTCTTCTATCAGATACACGTGCTTTTATAATTGCCTCTTTACAAGCGGCCGTGAAGCTTTCAGCTGTTGCAGTGACACTTACGGTAAGTGAACAATTTTTAAGATCAAAATCACGAGCATTATCGTTTTTTACTACAGTGATTACGGTTTTTATATCGTAGTCAGGAACTTGTTCTGCAACTTTTCTTGTGCGTGTGCAAGAGTATGGGTGTGATTCTGTTACGGGCACTTCTCGGCAGCTTTCCTCAGTGCTCGTGCCTGTCTGTTCTTGATGGCAAACAGGGCCAACGCCTGGGACTTTTTCGCATTTAGTTTCATATCTTGGATGAGAAGTCGTTCTGCATTCTTCTCTTGAGCCAACAACAACTTGTTCATAGCAAGTTGATTCATATTCTATATAAGAGTATTCGGTTTTTGTTATAGTGTTGATCGTTTCAAGATTTAGAGTATTTGAACTTCCGCCCAAACTTACGCTTTCAGCAAATAACGGAGTTGAAAAAGTTGATACAAGAACAGACATCATAATAAGAACATTTTTTTTGAAGGTCATAGAAACTCCCGGAGTGAGTAATAGTTGTGCCCTTTTAGACGTGGGATTGGAGTTTGAAAATAGGCTTGGAGCGTTGTCTCGTGAAATATGATTATTTGTAAGACGATGTGATATTTCAGTCTAAAATGGTGTCAAAATGGTAATCTGAGCGTAAGTTATGATTAAATTTTCTCTTTTGTTAGATGAAAATGATCAATAAAGTCGCGAAGTTTCTAAAGCAATTGAGCTCTTAACGGGAATCACAGGAGTTAGTTATATGATTAAAGTAAAAGGTTATGCAGCAACGACAAATACAGCACCTCTGGCACCATATTCTTTTGAAAGAAGAGAACCTAAGGAACATGATGTTGTCGTTGATATTAAGTTTTGCGGAATTTGTCACTCAGATATTCATAATGCAAAAAACGAATGGGGTGGAACAACTTATCCAATAGTTCCAGGTCATGAGATCGCAGGGATAGTAACTGCAGTTGGTTCACGTGTTACAAAGCACAAAGTTGGTGATCGTGTTGGAATTGGTTGTTTAGTTGATTCATGTAGAACATGCGCTTCATGTAAAGAAGACTTAGAAAATTTCTGCGAAAATGGTTATGTTGGAACATATGGTTCAGAAGAAAAAGACGGCAGTGGAATCACGCAAGGTGGATATTCAAATGTCATCGTTACGAATGAAGATTTTGTATTAAAAATTCCAGAATCAATATCACTTGATAAAGCAGCACCTCTTTTATGTGCTGGTATCACACTTTATTCTCCATTAATGCACTGGAAAGCAGGGCCTGGAAAGAAAGTGGGTATTTTAGGATTAGGTGGACTTGGCCATATGGGAGTAAAAATAGCTGTGGCCTTAGGTGCAGAAGTAACAGTTTTAAGTCATTCTGATAAAAAACAAGAGGACGCAAAACTTTTTGGTGCAAAGAATTTTTTGAATACTAAAAATTTAGAAGTGTTTACAGAAAATGCAGGAACATTTGATTTAATTATTAATACTGTTTCATCGGCTGATTTAGATATGGCCGCTTATTTTAATCTCCTTAAACGCGATGGAACTCTTGTTAACGTTGGCGCTCCTGACAAGCCACTTGCTGTGAATGTTTTTCCTCTTATTATGAAACGCAGAAATTTTGCAGGCTCGCTTATTGGTGGAATAAAAGAAACACAAGAGATGCTAAATTTCTGTGCAAAACATAACATTGTCTCAGAGATTGAAGTCATTGAGCCGTCTCAAGTGAATGTTGCTTACGATAGAGTATTAAAAAGTGATGTTAGATATAGATTTGTTATGGATATGGCAAAGTTATAGTTTTAGGGGGGATGCGATTTTAGGAGCAATTAGAATTACAATTGTATAATTAAAGTTGAAAATGTATTATGGGTTCATTAAATAAAATAGACTCGAGGATTTACAATGTCAGATGAAAGTCAACCTTGCCCAAAGTGTAATTCACCCTATGGATACCCAGATGGAAATTTGTGGATCTGTCCTGAGTGTGCACATGAGTGGACGTTAGCAAGTACTGAAGCTTCAGTAGAAGTTGTTGCAGGGCCTAAATTTTTAGACTCCAATGGAGTGCAACTCCAATCAGGTGATACAGTAAGAACGATCAAAGATCTAAAGGTCGGAGGCGAAACACTGAAGTCTGGTACAAAAGTGAAGGGGATTCGTTTATTAGATGATCCTATCGATGGGCATGACATTTCTTGCAAAATAGATGGGCATGGATCTATGTATTTAAAGTGTTCGGTTGTTCGAAAAGATTCTTAGATATTCAAGACTCGTTAAAGTTTTAGACCTAGGCTTTGTAGTAAATCATTAAACGAATTATCTACAGGGCCCAAGGTTGCATCCAATAACTTTTGTGCTCTAGGTCCAGCTGGCCTCGACATACCATGCCCTAAACCATTTACGATTTGCACTTCACAATTGGCCTTACGAGCTTCATAACAGGCTTCTTTTAAACGTAGAGCTTCTTCAGGTCTTGTTTGCACGTCTAACGATCCAGTGAAGGCGTAGACGTCTATAGGTAATGCTGCAATTTCTTGGTAGAGTGGAGCTCTGTTAAAGACGCCATTCCAGATTTTTGAAGTGGCAAGCTTTTGATACTGATCTTGAAGCTCTTTTGTTGATCTTAAAAATTGTTCTATTTCTGAAAACGAAACCTTATCTTGATCAGGTTTAAAGTCCCAGCTAAATTCTTTTGGAAAAAGTGAAGCTTCTTCTTTTGAAACGAAGCCATCATGATTAGTATCAATGTCAGGTTCGATAAATGAATCAATAGGGCGTCTAAAGATTTGCCAATCTACGGTTGTTCCAAGATTTTCACCTGCAAGGCCCACGAGAATAATTCCATGAATTGTTCTTGGTGATTTTTTAGCGTAGTCAGCAGCAACATTTGTTCCTTCTGAGTGACCAAGAACGTAGATTTTATTTTGGTCAACACAAGGAAGGGACTTCGCAAAATTTACTGCATCGCTAAGATTGTCGATTAAGTCTTGCCACCCTAAATTTACATATAAATTTTTATCATAGAAAAATTGATCTTTATTCCAAGAACTAAAAAATTCAATACCGGGTTTACCTAAAGCAAGTGTGCCTACATTGCTTTTGCTAAAACTCTCTGTAAATGCAGCAAAAATTGATTGGTCATTACCATCACCAGACAATGAGGCAGGTATCATCTCTTCAGGTCCATTAGCACCAGAACCTGGAACCATAATAACTAGAGGTGCAGGACATTGAGTAGAATTAGATTTACTGAAAATAGCTCGGCTATTAAATCTTCCAATGGTCATTCGTTCTGCGGAATGAGCAGTTAGACTCAACAGTGTTGCAGTCACAAGTAAGATAGTTTTTCCAACTGACATTTTCATAGAATACTCATTGATACGATTTTGGGCTTAATCTATCAAAACCATTGAGGTGTTCAATCCAATTGTAAATATTTCCGATTAATTCAAGATAGTCTTCATATTCAAGCATTCAATTTCTTGATCGCCTATCGTTAACGTGGTAGGTGACCCAATTTGCTCAAAACCAACACTTTGATAAAACGGTTTTGCTGTCAGTGTAGCTGTAAGTATTACAGCATCAAATCCTTTATTTTTACACTCAGTAAACATGATATGAACGAGGTTCTTTCCAAGCCCTTTGCCTATCACTTCTGGAACAAAATATAGGCCTGCAATCTCTGCTTCTTGTTCTTTTTTAAGTTTTAAATGTCCAAAGCCGTAAATATTATTGGCCTGATCTGAGATGACCCAAACGAGGTCAGTGTCCATGGTAGTTCGCCAGCGTTCTTCTTGAAAATTGCGTCCAGACCAAACCGCGATTTGATCTGAGTTGTAGTCTTTTGAACAAACTTCTCTAATTGACCGTCTGTGGGCCGAGATGATGTTAGTGGCATCGCTGTGATTTGCTCTTCTGATTTCAAGTTTCATTAAGAAGATGTTCGCATGAGCAATTTATCAAATCAAATGCTTTTTAATCTGATTACTTTTCATTGGTACATAACAAAGCCCAATACTAACCAGAACAGCTAGACTAAAATAAAGACTCATCCATGGGATTTCGCTTCTCCAAAGATTTATGTCGTGAGAGACGACCCATCTCGTATTTAAATCGATTAATCCTTCAATAAAGCCTAAATGAGTTTTTTGCTCTGATAGCTCTAATTGCCAGCGTGTAAAATACATATGAACATCAACGAAAATCATGAATGCTACATAGGTAATAGTGCTAATGATAGAAACACCGATTGCATATTTAAAGGCCCCTTTAAATTTTGGAAAGAACCTAATTAGCGAAATCAAAATTAATAAATAGGTTAATGTCCAAAGTGATTCTTCGATAGTGTTTCCAAGATAATTGGTAGTTATTACGGCATACCAAGAAAAACATTCTGCGATTAAAATGAGAGGAACAATAAAAACTGCTAACTTTTTTACAAAATTATCCGTAGTCTCATGCGCTAAAAACTTTATGACAATGGCCCATTGTGCGATGAAAGCAATTTCAGCGATAGTCGCGACAGATCTTCCTAACATGACACTCGAAAACCAACTATCAAATAGACAGAGGCGTTGAACATCAGCTTTTGTAAAAAATGAACGATAGGCACATCCAAAAACGTAAATGGCGGAAAACCAAATAAGGTTTTCTGATTTGAGTTTAAAGTAATTAAAATTTTTAAAAGAGTTATCTTTAAATAAATA
>JAUKPS010109254.1:0-23334 GCA_032273165.1 Chlorellidium tetrabotrys
TTTCATTAGAGTGGTCTAAAAATGTCTACGTTTTTGTATATGCTAAAGTTTAGCATTTTATTGCTGTTAGGTCTACTGCTTGTGATTCTCATTCCTGTCATAAATGCTCGCATATCCATATGAACATCGGAAAAAGCAGCACCTTTGCGGTGTGTCACATACGCATAATCTATTAGATCTTTGCACTCCATGATAATGTCTGGACCACCTAATATGAATATGTTTTTGTCAGGAAAGAGAGTTTGTAGTTCGCGTATTTGTTTTTTGTAGTCGCCATGTAATCGACGTACAGTGCGGTATTCATTAATTGGCTGATTACTTATAACACAATTAATTCTATTGGGTAAGGGTTTAGGCATCTTTGGGTCATCCCAAGTACGCCTTCCCATAACTACAATTTGATTTAACGTATGTTCTCTAAACCAGGCCATATCTTCTGGATCCATCGGCCAAGGTAATGATCCTTTGTTGCCAAATGTTCCCATTTGGTCTGTGGCAAATATAGTACAAATCATAAGTTTTTTAAGAGTTCGTCAGTGGCAGGTTGTACCACTCTTGCAACGGCTTTAACACTAATGTAAAAATCAATATCTTCGATAATATAGTCCAATGTTGTTAGTTTTATCTTTAACATTTTTTCTAATTCATCTGGGTCATTACCTTCTTCGAGTAATTCTCTGATATTGATGTTTACTATAGTACCGTCAGTGAGATTAACTGAAACGCTTTCAAGTAAGGTAATGGGAATTTCTTTTTTCTCTACACTCTTTAAGATCGATTCCCATTGGGCCTTGCTATTAAGATTAAGCCGCTTGCTTTTTTGTCGTGGTTTTTTTGGTTTTTGTTCCGACATTCTTTGCCTTTGGATCTAAACTACTTGCTTCTGTTTTAAGACGAGCTGCTTCGGCTAGTAATGCTTGCGCACTAGCTTCCATCTTCTGAGCTTGTTCTAACCGTTGTGCAGCTAGATCCGTATCACTCAGCATACCATTTAGCATGTCGGCTGCACTGGTATTGCCCTGGGCTTCTCTTGCACGACGTTCGCCAATTTCGATAGCTTCGGCACGACGTGGTTGATTCTTGTTAGTGTTATTCTTCTTACCTACTAGACCACGATTGGAATCAAGATCTTGTAGTTTTGCCATGGCTGCTTGACCTTTGGCCATTTCGTCTAGAATGTCATTTAGTTCATCTAAGCGAACACTGCTGGTAGTAGTAGGTGTTACTAATACTTGATTAGTTGGCACTTTCTTTAATAAACCATTGCGATGCAAACTTTCTAAACAGTTATGACCGTCGGCCATAATAGTTCTAAATAAAACATCACTAATGTCTTGTGCTTCTTGTCCTTGCGGACTTTCGACAGCTCGCATAACTTCGTCGTGTGTCATTCTAGGTAATAGGTCACTATAAACAACTAGTGCCATGTGTTCTAGATCCGGTACTTTTCTAAATACAATTACACAACGTTTGTCGTTATGTTTGCCAACGTGCTTTAACATGAAGTTTCTCCTTGAGTATTATGCGGCTTCATCCGCAGGTGCGTCTACTGGCGGACGATTAATAGCACCGCTAGCTTCTAAAAATTTAAATAGTTTATCGTAAACTGCGCCTACTGCGCTAAGTTCGTCGGCTTTGATTGCGCCACGCTCACTGGTCACTCTAATTAGATTAAGCATTAATACTAAATCGCTTAATGCTAAACTTGGTGCGTCAGGGGTTTGGGTTGTTTGTTCCATGCTTTCTCCGTAAATAACTAATGTTATTTAAGCCGGATAAAAGGAGTGAGATTTTTTTTAACGGGATTGAATTTGATCCAGGCATAAACTAAACATACTAGCTTCGCCTGGTATTTCAAATGCTGCGCAAGAATTCATTGATATGCTACCAGCTTCATTGATATAATACCAATCACCATGCCAAAATCGGCCAGTGAAGTTCTCCCAAATCCAATCGGTTACTATTTTTTGGGTAACTCTAATATCAAAATGAACTTTGATAAAGTGTGGAGGACAGTGCCCTAGCTCTCTCAAACCATGCACTGTTAAAGGATTAGCTTCGCCGTTAGACAACATCTTTATTTTTGGTTTCTTCGTCAGTGATAATAGTAATTTTATTTTGATCTGCACTAATACTTGAATCTGGACGTACAGCACGATCTGCTAGGAACATATTTGCTTGTGCAATAAATGTACTTAACATTTCTGTTTGTCCAGTTATTTCAGTAATTTCTGCGCAACGAGTTAGGTCTTCAAGTGCATCTTCTGTTAACAACAAACGTTGTTGTAATGCATCAATTAACTCTTTGATTTTTTTGCTTGCTTTAAGGTCCTTGGTTTTAATTAGTTCCATTACAGTTTTTCCTTCCAGTTGAATCCAACATAGTATTCCAAAAGTTTTTCGTATGCAGCGAGATATTCTTTGTTATGTTCTAAGTCTCTTAATTGTGCATCACTTTTATTTTTCAACATGTCTAAACGTTTAGTGTCTTCTACAAGTCCGTTATAGTCTTGCGCAAGAATACTTTTCATTAAGCCATCTACTGCTTCGTTATTTAGATCTATAATCATTTTATTTTCTCTTGCTTGAGAATGTCAAATATTTTTTCGTCGTGTTTTTTAAAGTCTTGCCATAAACGAACAAAGCCTTTGGTCATAAATCCAACAATGAATAAAATGTTAACGCCGAGTGCAATTGTCCAAAACACAATACGGGCAGTTCCTTCACCAGCAGCAAACCCTGCACCTAATGTAAATGCAGTAGTAAAAATTACAAAGTCAACCCAGGTAGACTTGGTAATAATCCATTTTACGAAACGCCATAATCGTTTCATTATTTTTCACCTGCTGCTTCTTCGTAATGTGCCCAGATTCCCCATGGCGGTTCACATTCAGGATTGCCTTTAATGATCCAAACAGTTTCGCAATACTCTTCGATACCCCATTCGCCAAACGGCATACCGTCAGTAAACATAATGAACTTTTTAGGCTCAATATTGTTTGCTTGCATGAATTCCCAATTGGCCATGAAGTCTGTACCGCCACCGCCCATTGGTTCGTAGTTTGCAATGTCGTCTATATTGTCTGATGTGTATGTTTGGCAATTGTAAATTTCAGTATCAAAGCACCAGATAGTAATTTTATACTCTTCGAATGCTTCCATGATGCCTTTAATTTCGCCTAAAAATGCTCGACTGTCTTCGTCACTAATACTACCCGATTGATCTAAGGCAATACATACATCAATCATTTCACCAGGTTTACTTGCAGGCAAAATTGCGTCAATGTGCCAGCCTCTACGACTTGGTCTAGCCCAAGTATAGTCATTCTTAATTACACTTGTAATCTGTTGTTGCAATAAATCTTTCCAGTTAATAACAGGTTCTGTCATGTCTTTAAGTAGACGCTTGACACCTGCAGGCAAGTTACCTGCTCCTGCGGCCTGTGCAGCAGCAATCACAGCACCTTTAATCTCATCACGAATAGCAGCAGCTTCTTCTTTGCTTAACTTAGGTCGACCGTTGCCATCTTTGTCGCCATCTTTGCCTGAACCTTCACCGTTGCCATCTTCTTCCATGTGATCATCTAGGACCATCTGTTCCAGCTGATCCATGTTAATTTTGTCAGCATTTTGATACAAGTAATCGTATACTTCTTCGTAACTCATACCTTTAAACTTGGCATCGTACAAAATAGGTACTACGCTAATCTTTTCGCCAATGCGCTGTTCTACCAAGTCATAGTTAACGCAGTAGTCAGCAGCAATATTGGCCAAACGTGGTTGTCTATCAACACGTCGACTCATATGGTCGTACACTGCATGCAGTATTTCGTGTCCACATAAGAATTCTAGCTGCTTTAAGGGCATTTTGTTGACAAACTCACTATTATAATAGAATTTTCTGCCATCTGTAGCAGCAGTACTACACCATTCGTCGGCATTAGTCAGTGTCATACGTGTAGCCAACTGTCCAAAGAATGGCGCCTTGAGCAACAAACCAATACGTGCAGTTACAAGTTTTTCTCTAGCAGCCGCATCTACTTTTGGATCTGTTACTGTTACTGCTTTTGCTTTATCAATTACTGTAGACTCTGCCATATATGCTCCTTAATGTATAACTGTATTATATAAAATCTGTGATTTACTGTCAATCAACTACGCATCAGGAACCAAGTTAAGATTGGTCCTCTCTTAAAGTATATATAAGGTGAACCGCCTTTTGGATCAGTCCACCAACCCCACTCTGGTGTTTCCTTTATAGCTCTGGATATAGTATACAATTCTTCTCTATCACAACCCGGACCAAATGTTTCCCAAAGTGTATTACGTGTTTCAACAAAATCTCGTGTTACTTCTTCTCTTGCTGCATGACCGTAACCGTCACGTACAAATTGAGCACGATGTGACCATCGACCGTGTCCTTTATGTCTTCCGTCTAGTTGTTCAATAAAAAGTTTCATAGTATGTAATGTTATAAGTGAATGCTATTGTACCAATTTAGGAGTCCGGTGCTTCCGTTCCACAGCGTATGGTTGGTTATGTTAGGACCTGTTCCACGCCAGTTAGGCCCGTATAGTCAATACGTCTATCAACGATACCCTACTACTCATCAATAGCACTCACGTATAACAGGGGCCGAAGCCCCTTGTTATTACTTGCTGCTACCTGCTGCTGCAAGAACATACTTGCCAAAACGTTGATGGAACTCATCGAAGCTTGGCATCTTGCCTGGTACCATTGGCAAGTTATAAGTAGTCAATGCTACACGAGCACCCATAACAGTAACCTCAGTGGTAAAATTATCCATCATAAAGCGCAAGAAGTTATCTGCCATTGCATGAAACTCTGACAGTTTATCCTTGCCATTCTTTTGATGGAAGTCTTGCAATTCGTAACACATACTTGTAGTCAACGAATACATAGCCGACACTTCTTTGGTCTTGAGATCCTTGACCTTACCTGCCAGGATATCTTCTGGCTTAGGCAAATTAGCAGCATGTTTACGATGTGCCATAAACTTAACTGCAGTACCTTCGCCAACGCAACCTGCTAACAAGTCTGTTAATTCTGCAGTAGTTGCATCTTCGTCGTAGCAAAACTCTGATGCAAAAGTCCACGAACGTGGTGTAGCAAAACTACGGCTGTTACTACGTGGATCAAAGTCGAACATGTCGCCTTTAGCAAAATTCAAGTAACCAACTACATCCGGATGAATTTTGTGTTTAACTGCCCAGGTCTGCCAACTAGGAAAGTCTGTGCGCACTTCCAGATGCACAAAACGATTTGCTAACGGACTAGGCATACGATATGTAACACCTTTGTCGCTGTCGCGATTACCTGCAGCTACCATAACAACATTGTCGGGCAAGCGATACTTGCCAATACGACGATTTAGAACCAATTGATATGCTGCTGCTTGTACACTAGGTGCTGCAGAGTTCATTTCGTCTAGCAACAATACCACAATAGGATACTGACTAGCAAGTTCCTCGTCTGGTAAATCAATTGGTGGTGCCCAATCCATCTTGCCGTTGTCTTTATTAAAATACGGAATACCACGCAAGTCAGTTGGTTCCATTTGTGAGAGACGCAAGTCAATCATATAGCCACCAAGTTCCTCAGTAATGTCTGCTACAACTTCACTCTTACCTACACCCGGAGGACCCCACAAAAATAATGGGCGTTGTTTTTTAAAACAGCGAAGAATACGACTACGTGCTTCTTCGGGTGTTACTGTACGGCTTTCGGTGACTGCCATGTTTTCTCCTTTACGTTAAAAACTACATTATATAGACTATGCGATTTATTGTGTGTCGCACATTTACAACATTTAACCAAAATATTTTTAATAGCCTTTGATTTGATTTACATCCAAATCACTAATATCAAACGAATAGTGGTTGGGTATATCGCCTGGTATTGGTTCAAGATTTAATAATTGCGATAGCTTGTTAAGCTGCAGTGGATGGGTTATGTGTAACCATAGTCTTCCGTGACCAATCCACGGCCGGCGGCAATATGGACCTATTTTCTTTAGTAATTGTTTTTGATCAAGTTCGTTCATCGAGAAAGCACCTTAGCAAGATAGTCGTGGATCTGATCCATTTCCGACTGTTCAATGTAAAAGTCAGTGAGTGGATCCCAATATTGACCTTCCTGGACATCGTAGTATAACACACGACCATCTGCATAAAAGAAAGGCCCTTCGAGGCCCTTACGGGGTTGCCAACGATTATTGCGTTCGCCTATTATAGCATATCCCATAATTACATGCTCCAGTAAGTTTCTGAGCTTGGTGAGCAGAAGTACGGACGATCTGCGGGTTCCATGAACTTTTCACCAGTCATGATGTTTGTACGTTCAACTAAATTTGATTCTTCGGTTACTAAACGAACCTTCATCATTTTAAGATTTGCATCAGTAGCACAAAATCTAACAGTATTTTTTTCTGTTTTGATATCGAGCCATGGCACTATGTTTCCTGCAGCATTTAAGGATAACTCTATGTTAACAATAGTACCAACTTTGATACCAGATGCAGCAGACCAAGTAACTTTGTCATTTGTACGTAGCTTCATTTTTGCACTCCTTATTAGTTAACGTACAAACATTATAGCAAATGGGATCTTTTTGGACAACCAGTTAAATTACAAGGTGTTTGAAGTAATTATAATGCTGTTCTAGTGTCCAAGTTGCAGGATCAACAACAGTTCCGTCATGTGTTGTATAATTAGCAACAAAAACGTTGCTATAACGCCGAAAAGGCAGCCACATATCCGGGGTATGCGCTGCCCAGCCCGCTTCTTTTAGCATCATATGCTTGGCCCTGCTCAAACGCACTGTGGGCGCATTTAACGCTTGCTCGACAGTTATAATATTAGCAAGAAGCAAATCCCGTATTCTAGATGCTGGGATCAGGTGTTCAAAATCGCACTCTGTGTCTGCACCAACTTCATGGTAGTGTGCCTTCATTCCATCACGTTCTTCAATGCAGTATCTATGATATCTGCGCAGATAGTAATCCATGTCATTGCGTAGTTCGCGCAACAATTGCTGGTCATTCATCACTGCGTGGTATTCAGCAACCAGGCTGGCAAGATGACCAGAGCAATGTGCTGCCACTGTTTTATAAGTAGCAGCACTTCGTTGAGTTTTTCCGTAGTTTGGAGCAACAAATTTTTCTATTGATTCTTTTAACATTATCTTCTTCTTGTGTTGTCAAAGTCCCCTGCTCTTTGACCTTTAAAACTATGACAATATTTACACAGTTCATCTAAGTTGTCGGGGTTGTTGTCGCAGTGATCGCCGTTTTTGTGGTCTACTTCTGTAATGCCTTTTACTTCTGGATGTACTTTGCTAAAGTCTGTTGCGCACTCAAAACCCAAATGTCCATCGCAGTTAGAACACTTTCCTGTCTTATAAGGAATTACACCTTCTCTGTGTGGCCATTTTCCATAACTGGCTTTTTGACAATGGTTACAATGGATTCTCCATCGTTTAGTGCCATCTACATTGGTACGACTAAAAGTTACTGGTTCATTGCAACCGTGATTGATACAAATTGGCCTCATTATACTAATACCACCTCTCTTGGGAATAATCCTGGCGCTATGTTGCCATCGATGATTCCTACTTTACTACCTTCACCATGATAAGGTAAAGACAGTGTTCCACCATTTTTCATGTATAACTCACGCAAGAAGTTACTCATTGCAGAAGGCGCATTCCAACTACCACCTGGGAATTGATGTTCAAATTGTGTTTTAGCTTTGGCATGAAGGATATGCGAGCTTTTAAAAGTTTTCTTGCATTCACGCAACACTTCTGTCATCCAACCGGCGGGTAGTTGACTATTTGTATTTGTATTTGATAGGCGATACAGTTCGTATAATCCAATAAAAATACCTTGGTCAATTTCGTCCTGTTTTTGGAAAGTGTCTCTTATAGCAGCAAGTATGTTATATAGTACTTTGCCTGTGTCATCTAATTCAATACCTTTGTAAGCATACTTAAAATGACTAAAGAAATATTCGTTATCGCCGCATAATGAATCGCTGTTACGTGCAGCTTTATCTTGTAAATCAATTCCTAGATTGTCAAATTGATCTTGTAATGTTTTGGCACGAACATTTTTAATTTCGCGACTACCGTTTTTATAACGAACCAGTGCATTACGATGTAAGTCGCCTGGCGTTAAACGTTTAACACCAGTATCGTTAAGCATTTCAAATGCATAACTAGGAAAGTTAGGATTGTCAGTTTCAACCACAGCACAAGGTATTTCTTTGTATCCTAGTATTGCAGCAGCTAATGTGCGGTGTTGTGCATCATACAAATAAATGTCTGATCCGTTAATGCGACATGCAGAACCAGGACTACAAATGCGAGCATCCCATTTCTTCATAATGTTAATTACATGTTTATGTATAACATCTCGTTGCACTTCGTAATCAATCCATAGGTCTTCGATTGCAACCATGGTACTGTGTGGGAAAGAGTATCCTAGTGATTGAACACGAGTCTTCCATGCATCAATATCTTTTTGAGTTACATTGTAGTGAGCTTTGAGTTGATTTAAGACTTCTTCTACAACGTCTGTGAATTTACGCACAAGGCGTTTTGCGGCCATATTATTTCTCCTTAGGTTAATGATGCACAATGCATCGACCAGTAGCCGTTTAATACAATATTAAACTATCTACTATGTTACTATTCTATATATTTCGTTACGCTAAGTCAAACATTTACAATTGCAAATTGTCCAGATACTGTTGAAGATTGTCGGCATGTAATTTTAGAAGAACAGTTTCTTTTTCACCAAGCAACAATATCTCATCAATTTTTTGTATAAAATATGGACAAGTTAATAATCGGCTCATTTGTATTAATGTGCGATTTTTTAATATCTCAGGCAAAAGACAAGTATAGACAGGAATCTTTGTTGACTTCTTTATAAACTGGATTCCAGATTTGGATAATCTTAGATTTGTTGGATCAGTATGATTCCACCACCAATCTTTACAATAATACTCGAAGTATATCATATCTATACCCGCTGCTTCTATGAAGATACGAGTATAGTCTAATTGATTAAGGGTAGATTTGGTCACCTTGTTTCATTAACACAACGGTGAATTTGTCTGTTTTGAATAGACTGTTCAGTTTCTTGGCTAGATTAATAGCATGACCACTATTACTAAATGAAACCTTTTTATACTTAGGTCCTGGGTAAGCAACCAGCATGTTCTGGCTTTTTAGATTAATAGGCTTGTTGTCGTAGAATACCGCCCAAATACCTTCGCTGCTCAATACTTGATCGCTTTTGTAATTTGTTTTGTTTACGTGTTCTAGTAACACGGTTGGTTTTGGTCTGGACATCTTGGGAATTTCCTTGAATATACTATTTATGCCTTAAACTGGGCAGTTTAAAAACTGCCTCCATCTAGGCTGATTGAGGTGGGCTCTGCTCGAATTTCGGGCTTGAATTGAAGCTCAGCTAGGTTAGATAGCAAAGCAAAAACGTCAGAATGCAAGTTTCTTGCTTCTTCTGCAGTAAGTACTAGTTGTTTACTTCCTGTCTGATTCATTAGTTTTACACGTTCGTTAAACTTGTTTATTGCAACGCTAAGATTTTGCATTTTGTTCCTTTAACTTTTGTTTCATTACTTGCTCGGTTTTAAAAGGACCCAGATAAGGATATCTATTTACAGTGATATTCTTGGGACAAAAATGTTCAATCCAGGCCTGATTTATTTTAACTAGATAATACCCTGCACAGAACATGCTACGACTCTTTGGAGTCTTGCTGTACACTGGTAACCGTCGTTGCACATCATACACTTGATTATATGCACGACCTGTAACAGGATATCCGTACACTGTGTTGGTTTCTGCCTTGGGTTCCTTAGAAGCAGACCCAAACTTAATATTGTATTTTTGTTTTAATAATTTAAGTGATGGTATGTGTTCACGTTCTTCATCGTGTACATAAACAAAGCCTCCATCCACAGTTGCTTGGATAGTGGCCACTCGATGTCCTTGGTCTTCTACGACCCAGAATTTATTCTTGACTACAGGTTTTGCAATACGTTCATTCATGTCTATTAGATAATGCATTATGTGTGATAATCTTTCCTATTTCTGTTCCGAGATCCTGATCTTCGTTTATAATATAAAGTTGACTTTCAACTCCATATCCTTGATCTACTTCAACAATGTATCCGTTGTTTGCTCCGTGTATGTTAATTGACACTTTTTTATTTGGAAACTTTTTTTGTGTTTGACTTCCGTATATGTCGCCTATTGTTATTGGTTGTATACCTTGCATAGTCATATTGCTCATTGTTTCATCATCTCCAACATGATAGCTTTGGATACTTGTGCAGCAAAGTCCTCTTCATCCAAGATCATGTATAGTGTATGATTATGTTGGTCGTTGCGTTCATCATACACTTGAGTTTCAAGGATATGTCCACCAACACTTTTATATAACTTAAAGTTCATGCTGTCTGCACGTAATCGATCATCTGTATGATCGTCTCTTTCAAAAGGAGATTTAAGTCTACGTATCCGATTTGTTCGACTTTCGCTAACAACATGATGTATTTCATTTTCAAACATTTCATGGTCGTCCCATGCACGTTTGACCAGTTTGTATACCCAACGTCTAAACCATTTCATTTGTTATTTTCCTCTTGTTGACATAGTATCTTCATCATTTCTAACTTGTCGTGTAACTCTCGCAATCCAGGATGCTGTTTCATTAATGCTTCGAGTTCATCTTCTTCACGTTGTTTATGTATAGCCCAATCCACTGCTTGTCTTGCTAGAGGTGACAGTTCTACGGTTGGTGATGCTGTACCAATGGGTTGCCAACCAATACCGTCATACACTTCTAAACAATCCATATTAGTATTGTATCTAACCATACCAGCACTTTGTGCACCTGGACTGATTGTTGGTCGATGTGAATAGCCGTCTGATACCAAAATATGAGGTCCACCATTTACACTTTTAATCATATATAATCACTCATAAGAACAGCTGACACAAACGCAACAGCAAGATAAGTCATTGAATGTAGGAATTGATCAAGCCCAAACCAGAACCAATACATTTTGTCTTGTGCGGTTAATTTTACACTAAAATGTATCTTGATCCAATCAAGGTGATAGTGTATAACAGTATCAAACACTGCAAGTATTGCACAGGCTTGAATGGGTAAAAAGTGCATGAGTATAACATAGGTCAATGCACCATGGAGACCTGCGTGTTCATATCCGCCAAGTCTACCAAAGTGCCCTTTGTCTTTGAGCATGCGCTCAGTTTGCCAAACAAAATCTGCGAGAAAGTGTTTGACAAATAATAAAATTAAAATCAACCAAGTGTTCATTTTATATCAAACTTTGTTTTAAGATCGAAGGCAACTTTTTTAAGAGCAGCATTGTAACCATTTTCCCAATCGGTGTGTTCATCTTGGATGGTTCGTTCTTGAATAGTAGTCAAACAATCTTCTACCACTAGTCGACCGAACAAGTCAAGATTATCGCCACCCACTTGTGGGTAGTGACTACCACCTGCTAGCAATGCTAGATGTTCAAATTCTTTTCTCATTTTGGATACTCCGCACTTAAAAATTCACTGTATTGTGTAGCATGTTCGCTGAGTTTGTTTAATTCATACTTGCCGCAGAACTTCAAAAACTGTGCGCCTATCATTGGTCGACTCAATTGAACTGCTCCGGTGTTGATAGTTTCTGTGATCTTTGCTTTAATTTCTTCAGGTTGTGCCGTTAAGTCGACTAGTAACACGTTGCGGTTATAGTCGTCGATAACACGGTGTTCTGCACCATCATGATCGGTCCATCGCTGTAGCATAAGATTGTTCCAGTTAAAACCTTTTTTGTCACGATCTTCGTAAGCCTCAGTAAGTCCTACTTTGTTTTTGCTGCCTTTAGTCCTAACTCCAGGATAGGCTGAGAAGATGTTATCAGTTGGATCGCCCCGCATGCATTTCTCAAACAGTATCCAGGATGGGTCGGGAATGACCTTAGGTAGCTTGGTTTTCTTGTCAATTACCGGTTTTCCTTTTTTGTCCAAGATGCCATCCAACGTGTGAAGCTCGTCTGCAATGCCGTTGTATTGATTGACGTTTGCGGCGAGCAACTGGTGGAAGTCGGTGTCGCTGGAGACGATTGTGTGGTGGTCATTTGGGTGCGAAGATATCCATCCAGCGACCAAGTCGTCTGCTTCCAGTTCTGGGTGCTGAAGAACTGTGCAATTAGTTTTTTCGCGGAGAAAGTCTTTAAGATTATCGAACGCCTCCCAAAAAAGGGCATCCTCCTCGGCGTCGGCTTCGGTGAGTGCTGCACGAGCAACAGCACGATTTGCTTTGTAAGGTTTGTAGTAGTCTTTGCGCCAGGAGCGACCCTCCAAACAAAATATAACGTGGTCGGCTTTTTGTTCGCGCCACGCTTTATTAACCGAGCTAAGGGTAACATGAATAGCGAATCCTAATTTATCCCAAGTGTCCGATTGACGATGTGCTGAATGCCGAGCACGAAAGAATGTGTTTGCGGTGTCTACGATTAGATATCTCATACGGTAATATTAGCATATTACAAAATTTTAGTCAAGCGGGGCATGAGGAAATCTGCCCATTTTCTATGAGCATCAACACCAAAATGATAACCAGATTTTGGTTTACAACCTTGATCGATCAACCAATTATAATAAGTCATACTGCGATTATATGGCTCAATATAACTATCATGCCAATCTTTTTGTTGTTGTTGGAAATGATTGTATGTATTAAAAAATACATGTGGAATTTTTAAATCCATTAATTCTGTATGAAGTTGATGTATACTGTTGTGTGCTTGTTGTTCTGCTTGTTTGATATCAATCGATGCAATATAATCTATATATTTCTCTTTAATGATGTCTGGCCAATCGTGTCCTACTCCGCCGGCATTGACTTGCCAATATACATCTTCGTGCAACCATTCTTCACGTTCCCAAGTTGACCAACCAATAATAACAAGATTTGGGTGTCCTTCGTTCTTGAGATAGTTTCTGGTTGTTCTTATAATTCTTGAATTGCTACTAGCCGATTCGGCATCGCAATGTAGTACAGCATATAACTCGTTAGCAATATTGCAACCATAGCTAACACGTTCATTATCTGGATGGGGAATACGACCCAGTGCATAATACATTGGGTCGTCATTAGCAAAGCAATAATCATTTACTGCTTCGGCACCTGCACTGTGACTGTCGCCATTTACGTACAGTATCACGATATTTCGCTGCGTCCGTTTCCTAGATCGTTACGCTCAACTCTACGTGGACGAGAATCAACAGGCTGATTAGCTTCCCATTGCTCGTAGTTTTCATTTAAAATATTTCTACAGATACTTTGAAACCAACGATCAACTATGTCTGCATCTGTGTCATCTTTTTTAATTTGAAATCCTGCTTTGACCAACCGTGCAATAAAGATATCATTCCAATCAAGTTCAAATGCACCGTTACCAACATCATCAGGATCTAGATCAACAGAAGTAACTGACACATAAGGTTCGCCAGCTTCTGTTGCCAGATCCTTGGCTGATTTTTTCTTAACCTTGTGTTCTTTTGGTGCTTCTGGTTTTGTAGATTCTTTTTTGCGTTTTAGAAAATCAAACATTTAGGTACCCCATTCATTTTTAAATAACGGCACTTGCAATCTATCGCTATATCGCAAGCCGTTTTCCATTGCCAGTAATGCTACACGACGATTATTCAAGGAGTATACACTTTCAACACCACCAACAGGCATTAGATAAACATGTCCTGTAAATCCAGCAGCTCTGAATTCTTTAACTGCATGTTCGGCATCTTCAAAATCTTGTTCTGTGGCAATAACAAACTTCAAGTATGCTGTACCAACTTCTTCGTATTCACAAACAATTTCTGGACAAATAGCATCTTCCCACTTTTCCCCTGAACAAGGTAGTTTAGCACTTACACTAAATGTAATTTCTCGCCCAACTTTATTCCAGTCCGACAAATAGTTTTTAAAATCATCTGTTAACTTTTGAGTACCATTTGTTTCAAATGTAATCTCTGTCAGATCTTTCATTTTAGGATGATCCAACAAGTCTGGATAAGCACGTTGCCATCCTAGCAACGGCTCGCCGCCTGTAATAACCAAGTGTTCATCTTTCCAATGATCCTGCGGAAGAATTTCCATAATGCGATCAGCAATTGCATCGCTAGTAAGCATAGGACTCAAGTCCTTGAATCTTGGATCCCAACTTGCATAACTGTCACATCCTGTGCTAACAAGGGGTAACTCATTATAAGACTGGAATGGTCTAGCTTCATTAATTGAAGCAATAAGTTCCACTTCTTTGCTTAGTTCTCCTCGTTCCATACCAAATCCTGCGCAGGTAAAATTGCATCCAAATGTACGCAAGAACACACTAGGAACACCCATATAGCGTCCTTCGCCTTGAATACTATAAAACAGTTCTGCTACTTTGATTTTACTCATACAAATAAATCCTCGCCATCTTCTCTATGACCTTCTCTATAAGCCATGTTTGATTGAGTTTCACGTACTTCAACTCTGTAGCACCATAAACGTTCTGCTTCACCCGGACCCCACATATCAGGAATGTACACACCATTTACATATTTGTATAGTTGGTCAGCTAAGCCTTCACACCCCAGTTTAGGTAATATGACAATCTTGGCCATGTTCTTTTCTTGTAGCAATTTGAATGTTTCCAATTCTGGATCATCCTGTGCTACGATTAAGGTATGATCAAACTGATCTTCTAATACACGTTTTAGTTCTTTCAAGCCACCATAATCAGCAGCCCAGTTACGTACATCTAAATCATTTGTCCCAAAATAGAACTTCATACTAAACGCATAGCCATGTATTAAGTTACAATGACTATCCGCTCTCCATTGGCGATATGCACAAGGAAATGCGTTATGAAATTCTTTCGTACTTGTATATTTGTAATGCATTTGTTTTCTCCTATGTTAAGATTTTAGCATAGGCTTGCAGAATTTGTAAAGCGGGATGAATGCCAGGAAAGGCCGCTGTGTGGAATTGTATTTATGTTGTTTCTTGAGCATGACGCTCCATTACTTCTTGCAAGTTATTGCGTGTTACATGTTCAAGAAATTTTAGAATGAACATACTAGCAGCTGATGCATCGTCGCCGTGAAAGTGTAGTCTAGTGCCACCAGCACCGTTGTGATGATGATGGCAGCGTTTGCCCTTGCCGTAGCTTACGTACTTAACTGATTGTTCTTGTCCACGATGATTGTACCATTTATCTTGATAAATTGTGCCGCCAACTAATTCGTACCACGCAACCATTTCGTCTGTTAGATAGTCAACATCAACGTAAACAGCGTAAGTAACAGTACAACCTGCGGGCAGTGCTATCATCGAGCCCACCACTCTTCCCATGGGAATACGCACCAGACTGGGGTTTCGTATTTGTTAATTTCTGTACCGTGGTAGTCGATGTTCTTGAACACACTGGCAGTATTATTAACAAGTGTAGCAAATTTTACATTGTTGTTCCAAATTCTATCCCATGCAGCGTGATCGGGCAAACAACTTGACTGCCAATCTCGCTTGATCCAGTTTAATGTAGCACCTGAATCGTTAATGTCATCTACAATTAAAATGTTCTTGCGATATGCTGGATCAGTTTGTGTGCCGCTTTCGCCACGTTGATCAGCGGGCACATAACCAAATGCATCTTCAGCCATCCAGCAGTTACTTTCTGTTTCGTTGAGATTGCGAAGGCTAACTTTTAATGCTTCCATACGTATGTCAAAATATTGACTAATCATATTAGCAGGTACAAGTCCGCCACGTGTAAGACCTACAACATAATCAGGACGCCAATTGCCCATCTGTCGGATAATGGCATGTACCCAAGTTCTTACCTCTTTATCTGTATAATATACTTTGTTCATTTGTGTTCCTAAAAAGAAAGCTTGACTTCAGCTTGCGCTCGATATTGACCATTGTCAATATACATACCAGATAATCTATATCCAATTTGTTTATTAACTTGTCCGTGATACAATGCTCGTACATATCCATTTATTGGATTTGTGACATCTAAATGTGTCTTAGTATAATGCAAATTACCTTGATTGTCAACACCGGTAGGTAAATTAGCTTCCACAGAACCTGCGATAACAGTGGGCCTAACACCTACAAACAATCCAAATTGATTATCATTATGGCCTAGTTCGGCCCAGGCTGCAGTAATGTGATTGACTGCGGTAATTAGTCCTGGGGTAATTTGTGTGTCCACATTCATGACACCAAACTGACCTTGCAACCAATCCCGGCGATATGTAACTACAGTTTCTAAAATGCTGCTGGTGTTTACTGATCCCCATATACCACCAAATTGCACCCAAGGATTAAAAGTAAGATTGGTAAGTTGTGCATTTAGCTGCCAGTTATTGTTGATCCTAAATGTCGGAGTGCCAACGCTGTAGTTATAGTCATTGCCGGCAATACGCATGATTTCCATATCGTATGCTTCTGTACTTACAAGATATTCAGCTTGTGAGTATAATTGTAGTTTAGTATTACTGGTGGTATTACGTGCCCAACTACTAATTGCACCTGACACATTCATGGGAGCGATATTCATATCAAAGTCTCGGCCTAATGAATCAGTGACTTTAACAGCACCAACGCCATTTAAATTTACACCTGCCAAGTAACCTGTGATTGGTCTAGCATGTGTTTGACCTTCGAATGTAATACCAATCGATCCTATAGGCCGCATAGCAGCTTCTAAGTCTATTACCTGCCCATTTAAGTAAGTGGCAGCAGTTCTAGCTAGTGCGTTATTGGCACTAACAGCACTCATCCAGGGCCATTGCGCTTGTATAGTACTAATAGCTTGACTGGCACTTACAATGTTATCACCTAATAGACTCATGTATACTGCGTGGCGACCATCATATAAGTGTGCAGCAGTAACCAGGTAGAATTTATTGTCAGGACTTTTAATAATAGTTACTGTGTTACCAGAATTGTTTGCACCAGCTGCAGCATTTGCTTGTTTACTAAAATCAGTTACGATGTTTTGAAATGCAGACACAAATTTACCATCTTGTGTTTTAATTAGTACTTGGGTACTATTATTTGCACCTACAAAGTCACCGGTGCCACTTAATAGAATGTCGGTCAAACCATCGCCATTGATGTCAAGGAATTTGGGATTGTAACTAACACTGGTACTGGTATTGTATCCTACCAATACAGAATCGGTTGCATCAGTAAAGTTACCGTGACCATCATTCCGTACAAATTGTATTTCACTAAACTCAGGCCATACACCGTTTGTATTTGTAGGACGACTCAATATAATAGCATCCATAACACCGTTGTTATCCCAATCATTGGCAACAACACGTACATTGTGACCACGATTGCCAGGCGCACCGCCACCAAAGTTAAATGAATCCCATTTAGCTAGCTCAAATCTAGGAGTAGGACCAAATCCAATATTGGTAAAGTTCAAGTTATTACTACTATCAATTGCCCAAGAATACAAGCCGGGTTTATTTAACACGTGGCCTTGGTCTACTGCAAACAAGGTCATAGTACCATTATTTAAAAAGTCTGCTACTGCTAAACTACTACTGCCGGGCAAGCCTCTATTTTGTTGCGTATATGTTGTAAATGTACGATTTTGATTATTGAATGCCAATGTAGTATTCCATCCGTAGTCGCCAATAATGATATCTTTAAATCCATCACCATTTAAATCTGCAATGGCGCTGTCGTGTGCGTGTACAAAATTTCTATGGTCACTAAACGTAGCTTCAGTGGCTGTCACATGTGATAGATCGATGGTGTATTTAGAAAAATTACTACCATTATTGAAATATACATACGCTTCAGTAGTAGGAACAATGCCATCAGTGCTAGGTGCTACAAACATGTCTTTACGGCCATTGTTATTAAAACTAGAAAATTTTACACTGGGTTCTGTGCCTAGTATAACGTTATCTCCTGGAGCGAACCATTGACTGGTTTGGTCAACTAATTTTCCACTATTCCATCCTAGTACAGATATTTTACTAGACTTCCACTCTGCTGCGGTTACATTACCTGCACTCATGCGTCCAGCAACAACAACATTATCGGCGCCAGTACCTGTTAAATCTTCTGCAAATAAATCAGTTATAGCGGCTCGATTTGCTGTATTGTTAACAAGAGGCTCAACAGTTGTTACATGTACAGGAGTATGATATGGAACCTGAGAGCGTAGAAGTGGATTCCCACTACCAGGTGGCCCACCTCCGCCACCTCCGCAGCCTGTTAGCAGAACCGCAATACTTGCTATAATTGCAATACGCATAAAAATACCCACTTGTTAACTGTAAAAGTACAGTATAACAAAATGGGTCTTTTTGGTCAACTAGTTGTTAAAAAAGCAATTAATCGCGTGGCATGTTGGCAGCTTCTTCGATTAATGTTGTAAGTTCTTTAATATCTTGGCAGATAATTTTAGCAGTAGTCCAATCTTCATCTTCGTTGCGTCCGTTGATTTCAAACATGTAACCATTGTCGTACATGTTAACGCTGAAATTGTCATTTACTTTTACTAGTTTGTCGCTTAATTTAATCATATCAGTTCTCCTTAGTGATTTCAAGTGGTCCGTGTAACCATGCTTCTGTTTCGCTGTTATACCAACCATTACTTTCTAAATACTCGTAATGGTCATCTTCCATTGCTGCTCGTAATTCTTCCTGTTCCTCTTCGTCGATGCCGTCAAACTCGTAATCAAGATAACAACCATCATCCATGCTTTCTAGTTCGGCACCGTTGTCGGCATTGTCGCTAAAGTAATCGTACATGTTGATACCGTCTGGATTCTCTGGATCAATGTCCTCTGGCGGTTCACCATCGTTGGTTTCTACTGTAAATGTACCCCAGCGGAATCCGTTAATACGTATGATAGTTTTATCATCTTTGGTCCAAATTTCACGTTCTTCACACATTTTTTTGTGTGCAGTTGCTACCTTCCAAATGGTCATAATCTTGTTCCTTTCTTTAGATCTACTGCCAACATTGCTCGTATTGTCTTTACTAAACGCTTGATATCTCTTTGTCCAATTACTTGTATTAAAAATATCTTATCTTCACGAGATGTAGCTGTTGCCAGCATTTCATCAACAGATAACTTCTGTCCCATTAACGTGGTGCAAATTCTTGCTGTAGTTTAATATTGTCAAAGAACTCTTTCTTTGCACTGGCATCATCTTTAAATGCACCTTTTAGTACAGTTGTTTGTGTGAGACTACTGTGTGCCATAATTCCGCGGTTCTCGCAACAACCGTGGGTTGCCTGTATGTATACTGCCACATCCTTACTTCCAGTTGCACGTTCAATTTCTCTAGCAATATCCATACAAAGTTCTTCTTGTAGCGTTCCTCGACGAGCACACCACTGCGCAATTCTCGTATATTTAGATAACCCGATAAGTTTTGTTCCAGCAATAATGCCAATATATGCCACGCCAGTAACAGGTTGGTGATGATGGCTGCACATGCTCTTGAGCTCACTACGTACAACCAACATGCCGTCGTAGGCTCCTTCAGTATCATTTGGAAAACTAGTTGCCGCCGGACTGTCATCGTATCTCCCTGCCATTAATTCTTCTATATACATTTTAGCCAGACGTCTAGCTGTGCCCTTGCTGTTAGGATCTGTTTCTCTATCAATAATCAAGCTATCTAACACGCCTTCGAACTTTTCTGTAAGCTCTTCGATCAACATCTCTTTGTAACCTTCTTCCATGTAGTCACTGATATTATCGCCAGCCCAGAAACGATCACCGTTAGTTTTAATACGCCGACGAATAATCTCGCTAATAGCGGGAGGTGCGGGTGTTGCATCATTGTCTATATACATTTTTTCGTAAACCAAGTTAATCTCCAATAATAGTAATATCTCGTAAGTCCGGATATTCGTGATATTTAGGCAGCTCGTTTACTGCCTGAAGTTTTTCTAAACCAATCACTGCGTCTTCAACAGTGGGCCTATAATGGTAACCCACCATGAACGTTTTTTGTACTTGCCACGGCGAAAGTTCAAGATCTCTTCCATCATATCTTTGTCGTAATAAAATGCCATAAGCTTCCTTGTTGTCTAGTAGTATAGCACCACCGTGTCCTATTTGTAAAGGCTTAGTATGTCCAAAGCTCAAACACTGCATTTGCCCCGGCCGGTACATATCACGTTCTAATCTACGTGCGCTATCCCAAATATTGGTACCGTGAAATTGATATTCTCCAGTCCAAGATTCGTCGGATAGTATATACCAAATACCCAGCTTGTGCATGGTCATTGGTATTGACAGATAGGTAAATGCAGTAAATGCTGTCTGAGTAACTTTATTGTAACGTAAACATAACTCAATTGCGTGAGTGCAGCAATCGGTCATCACTGCATAAGGCGCACCGGTGTATTCAGCTAATGCCTGTTCAAACTCACGTATCTTTTCAAACATTTCTGTTGTACCACTTCCATGCACTATTGACAATTTGATCTATAGTTGAGTAGTTGGGCTTCCATTGTAATACGTGATGTGCTAGTTCTGCATCTGCCACTAGACAATCTGGGTCTCCTGGACGTCTTGGTCCAACTTTGACTTCTAGCGTACCGTAGTTCAATACTACATAATCGATTATTTCTTGATTACTGATACCATGTCGAGTACCCAAGTTAAACACTGCTGCCGGTTTAGTGTTTTGACCTAGTGCCCACTCTGCAGCACGTATGTGTGCGTCAGCCAAGTCCCATACATGTACATAGTCTCGAATACAAGTGCGATCTAGTGTATTGTAATCGTTTCCGTTAAGTGTAAATGCTGTGCCACGCATTTTAGCTTCTAGTATACGAGCAATGATATGACTAGCACCCGATGCTTGGCCTAAGTCATAATTTACTGGTTCAGCACCACAGGCATTAAAGTATCTAAAGCAAACACTGGGTAACTTGTATGCACCGTTGTAGTCTTCTAGTAATCGTTCGGTGATTGATTTACTAATCCCGTATGGACTAATAGGCTGAATAGGTGCAGACTCAATAATAGGGGTGGTAGCAGGATTCCCATACACACTTGCGCTACTACTAAAGAGTACCAGCGGTAAATGTTTAAGGTCCTTGACGTGCGACAAGAATGTAATAGTTTTAGCGACATTGTTATCATAATACTTAGCTGGATTGTCTACACTCTCACCAACTAAAACATCTCCAGCACAATGCACAATTACATCAGGTTCTATTTTGGTGATCCACATTAGACTTTGTGTACTTGCATAGTCTGAATTTAGAAATCCATATATACCTTTAAGTGTATGTTCACGACGTTCACGGTCAATAACATACATGCGACAGTCAGGATAGCGTTGCTTGAATGCTCGTGCGACATGGCTACCAATGTAGCCACATCCGCCTGTGATAACTATTTTCATTGTGTGTGATTTTCTTTAAGTAAAGACAATAGTTTAAATTGTTCGTAGAGTTTTGTCAAGTCCACCCATCCACCAATACCATCGGCTATTTCTAACTTCTGATCGTGTCCCCATGCTGTAGCAGCACGAAAATATAATAGTTCAGCAGCCGATTCAGATAGAATTGGGGACTCTTGCATCGCCAATTCTATCCATAAATCAATATTTTGATTCATGTGTATGCTTACGGTAGTCTGTACTCATACGCAACCACTGTTCGCCTTTACCTTCCAAGATGTCAATTGTACGACCAATAGTACCATCATTCCAATCACTAATCTTGCCCATGTTTGCATTTGGATGTGTAAGTAGTCTTGACAGCTTGTCAAGTGCATCATTTACTGACCAAGGTATATAGAGCCTGTTAGGGTCATTAGCAAAAGTTTCAGGGAAAGACCTATAAGCAGGATATAAAACATTACAGCCAAGAGTATCTGCTTCGCTGACTGTGTTGCTAACCCAATCTTGTAAGGCACAATTAAACAGTACACGAGTATCATTGAGCAGAGCATAGTAATCATTCTTTTCAAGATCCTCATACACTGTTAATAGTCCACGTTCCTGTAAGTCACGAGTACGTTTCATATAGCTGTCATTATTACTGCGTAGCTTGGCGCCACTGAATATACAGAACTCTACCCGAGGCCAATTGTTGTAAGGCATGTTTTGTACACGATTGTATTCTTCAATCAAGTCCATGTAAAAGTCTGGTTGCTTCTCTTGATCCCAACGTGCAGCAAAGCCTACTCTATAGGCACGTTCAGTGAATGGCTTTAGTTCACCTGGTACTCTACTGCGTACTTCTGCTTTACCAAATGCCAGTCCACTGATGTTATAGATCTTGCCTCGCCATCCGGCCACTTTCATGTGCATGGCCATTTCTTCATTGGTAGCAAGAATGATGTCAGCGAATGAGTCTACCATCTTTTCATAGTGACCCATCCATTCTTGCATGCCCCAGACATGTACAAAGTCGTCAGGGTCAATAGTTTGTGCAAGACAACGAACGGCAATCCTAGGACGCATACTAGGATCGCACTGCTGCATGATATAAGGTAAGCTCTCGATACCGGGTTGAAACATGTCTTCAAAGAATACCACATCTTCACTTGTAACCTCTCCTTGTTGCATCATACGAACCAGATTCATCATTTGACTCATGCCAAAGTATGTACGACCATGTGCATCTAGCACTTGTCCTACACTGATCTTTTGACTGTTGTCAAGATTAAGACCTGGTACAATATGATAATCAATACCACGCTGTTCAAATACAGCACGATTCCACTCTTGTAATTGTAGAGTATAACGTGCCTTATAAGGTTCAAGTCCCATGTACCATAACTTACGCATTATAGCCAGCCTCCTGCTCTTGCAATACCAACGATACCAACAATGATCCAAAAACCATTAAGTAATGTATATGCTCGATCTTTTCTTATTGTTGCACAATAGGTTAATAGTATAGCATCTATAGTGTTAACTATCCAAACAAGCATAAATGGGCTAGCTGGACCTAACCATGATACCAATGTGAAACAAAAGATACGCATAACTACTCCAGCCATTTCCATTTGCGGAATATGATTTTGTATAAAGGTTAATATTTTATTCATACTAGATTTAACCTCTGTAGCGATTGTTTTGTGGACGGAATTCTCTACGCTCAGTGCGTGGATGTGGACTCCAATTGTCTTTTGGATGTTTGCCTGCTAGTACACGTTGATATTCGCCCCATGGGGTTTTTTCATTGTACAAGTGAGCTTC
>JAUKPS010109364.1:0-23334 GCA_032273165.1 Chlorellidium tetrabotrys
TACAATAGACACCGTAGCACAAGCATTTGGTGGACAACAAATGCAACAACCACAATTTAAACCGGCAGGATATCATTTTGTTGAGTTTATGAAACAGATGAAAACTCCTGTGGTATTAGAGATTGGATGTGATATTGGAGACACATCACAACTACTATTAGATTGTAATGAAAATTTAAAATTATATACTATACAAGAATCTGAACTACCTCAAACATATACAATTGAAGCTAAAGCTTTAGCTGCTGATTGGAGAAATGGGACAGGTTTATATCAATTACCTGCAGGAATACAAGGCAATGAATCATTAGCAGACGGAGTTACCTGGAATTCAATTGCTGGATATAACTCAACTACATGGGAATCAATTAATATTGATGGAACTACTAAAGAAAATTCTACAACACCTGGCGGAGCCGTATGGTATACAGCATCAATAGCTAGCCAATCATTTAGTTTTAAGTCAAATGATTATATAGATTTAAATGTATCTAATATAGTAAAGAATTGGCAAAATAGCGTATATGAAAATAACGGATTAATAGTATCATTTAAACATTCAGAAATTACAGCGTCAAACTATCCACTTACTTCAATACAAATATACTCTTCAGATACTCATACAGTATATGAACCACATTTATATATTAGCTGGACGGGCAGCATAGCTTATAACACTGGTTCTATTACTCCATTAGAATATGAAGATGAACCTATTATGTATGTAAGATCATTTAGAGGTGAATATACTAAAGATACCAAAGCTAGAATTTTAGTAGGTACTAGACCGAAATATCCTAGACCTGCATTTACTCAAAATTCTACTTTTGCTGTACAAAAAGCTTTACCGAAAGAATCATATTATCAAATAAAGGATGCTCATAACAATAATATTATAATTCCATATAGCAATTCAACTAAACTTAATACAAATACTTCTGGAAGTTATTTTGATTTTTACACTACAATGTTATATCCAGAAAGATTTTATAGATTCGAAATCAAAGCTATGTTCAATGGAATCACTGAATATTTCAGCGCAAATGAATTCATTTTTAAAATTACTAAATAATGAAAAATTACGAATTACATGAATTTGACAATGATAAAGTATTTACAACAGAAATTGATGCTTTTAAAGTAGCTCAATTTAAGTTTGAGCCATTTGAAACTAATTCAAAAGGTACTACTATTATTGATAAAAATAAAGATTTAACTAATCAAAAAACTTTAATTAGTTTAAATGTTTCAAAGACATCCAATGTCAAATTCAATCAAGTAATTGATGCTACAATTCAAGAGTTTACAGAAGATTTAGACTCGACAATAGCATTCTTAGAAAATAAAGTAGCCTCATTAGAATCAGGCACTCAACGTAATCGAGCTGACAAAGCTGCGTTAGCTGCGCAGATAGCTGAATTAAATGCACAAATAGCTTCATTGAGAGACCAATTAGCGTTAGCAGTTGATCCAGGACGAAATAATATTGTAAGTGACACGTTAGTAGCAGGCGGCGAATTGATTAGTATCGAAGATGGAACTAATGGCCGGCCAGTTAAAAATATACTTTTATCTAGAAATAGAATGGCAAAAGGTATAATGCAAGGAGATGGCAATTTTAAAATACTTACCGGCACTTACGATACTAATGGAAATCCACTCGGACCTGAAGATATAGTATGGGCTAAGGGATTTGACGGCAAGCAAGACAGCCCTCCAGGAAGATTTATGGTATTTAAACTTTCAGGAGGAGGTAATGGCAGATTAGAAACAGTTAGAGTTGATAATGGCAATTATTTTCGAACTTGGTTTGTCGGCGACAGCATTACATCAAAAGCAAGAGTTCAATTAACGGACTCAGGTATATTAAATTTATATGACGGGCCAAATGTAATTTGGTCTAGCTATGGTACTTAAGATACCTAGAATATCTATTTAAGATATTTATATTAAAGGATGTTATCAGTTTACACTAATCAGCAAGAACTATTAAACGCAACTAGCAATTTAAAAACTGCTAGGCTAGAAACTGTCGACTCGGAACTATTAGATTCCAGAAAATTTTCTTTAAAATTTCGCGATACTTATAATCCTGATTTAGAATTACATGTATATACTCCTGACGGAGTTTATTTAACTGGAGACCATAAAGCAAATTATACTATAGAGTCTAGTATTAATGCTTATGGCACTCAACAATATATTACAGTAGACACTAATACAGCATTAGGTAATATAGGTATTGAGCGTGGTCAATATAAAATTGTATATAATTTATTTAATAATATTTTAGGTTCATACAATGGTCAAAAGTTATTTATTAAAGAAATTTCTCCTTCTAGAAGAGAGGTAAGAATACAATTATCTGATAATTCTAGTAATACTTTATTTCAAGATTACGAAAAATTTAAAAAGCATTGGTTAGAACTTCAAATAAATAATGATGTATTTGATTCATTTGTATTAAATTTTGGATTTAATGATACATATCAAATTGTCAATGTAAAGTTTGCTGAACTAGCAACAGCTCGTGCAGACAATGCAGGAGTTATACCAGAAGTAATTGTTAAGTTATATAGCCCGTTACCCGCTAAATTTGGAGAAAAGGCAAAGCTTTGGATATCAGAAGAAGTTATCAATCCAATATTGGATAATATTTCTATCGTACCAAAACATATTCCAGATCCAGTAAATACATTAGCAGGTCCTAATTTTGAATTAGAAGAATTTGATGGAGGATCGGTAGCTACTAGCTTTAAAAATTGGAATAATTTACTTACTGAGAATGTACAAACTTCACAACAATTAATTGACAATTACTTTTCCGGTTCTCTAGCAGGAATAAAATTAAATACTAATCATAGAATATTTGATAATTTTGTTCATTATGGGTCTGCAGTTGAGCGAGTTAAAAATTTCAAATATAAATTAGAATTAATTGAATATTATTCGACTCAAGTACAAACCATATCTCAAGTTAATGGCGGAGATATAACTCAAGCCAATTTATCTGACATTTATATTAAAAGAAATCGTGTAGTTAGTGGATTTGATGATTTTGAAAAGTATTTATTTTTTGAATCAACAGGAAGCGCTTTATATACTCACGTTAATGAAACTACAGGCTCATATACTCCTAGAATAGTTAATCCATGGCCAAAAGTAACTCCGACTCCATTGAAATGGAATGAAGCTTTTATGATGTGGAGTACGGCAGCTACTCAATGGACTTTAGGAGCAGCGCCTGATCCTTATGGATACTTTGCAACTCAAGTTTCATCAACTTCTAATATCGGTCAAGTATATTATAATGATTTATTAGAGATTGCAGAAATTTTTGATTATAATAATATTCATAAATTAATAGAAACTATCCCTGCTTATTTAAAAGAGTCTACGGATAATGAAGAGTATTTGCTATTCATTAATATGATGGGGCAACATTTTGATATTTTATGGACATATATTAAAGCACTTACATCAATACATTCTCGAGAAGAGAATCCAAAAGATGGAATGCCAGATAATTTGCTATATGACGTAGCTAAGTCTTTAGGGTTTGAATTATTAAATGGAAAATCTACATCTGAATTATGGAAATATGCATTAGCAGTTGACGAAGATGGCGTGGCATTAGAAAGCGGAGTTAATAACGTTACTACAATATCAGACGAAAAAAATACTAAAGAAATTTGGAGAAGAATTGTAAACAATCTTCCTTATATATTAAAGTCAAAGGGTACTTCTAGATCTATAAAAGCTTTATTAGCTTGCTATGGAATACCTTCTACCGTATTAACCATTAAAGAATATGGCGGTCCTAGCACATTCACAGATAATACTCATTATCCTGAATATGTGCATGACAAATACCACTATGCATGGCTTTCTCAAACTGGTAGCTTAAGTTTAACAGCCGGTCAATTCCTAAATGGTGCTAAGACTAATGTTTATGCTAACACCTTGGAATTCCGCTTTAAAACGGATAATAACTATACCTATGGTGTAGGAACTCCTTATAACATTTTATCTATAAAAAGTGGTTCAATTGACGATGTTTATAATTTAATTCTCAATAAAGAAACCAATGACGATAACCAAGGTACTATTACATTATTTAATGGTATAACTGGTCAAGCAATTACAGCATCTAATTTAGAAATATTTGACAATAGCTGGATCAATGTCGTTATTAATAATAACAACTTAACTTCTTCATTGAATGTAGTAAAGTCTTTATATGGCAATACAATATATAATGTATCTGCTAGCGTAATTGGATCGCCTAGTCCATTTAAGCAATCGACTATAACATTTACATCAGGGTCTAGAGCAATAACTCCAGTAGTTGTTAATAGCACTACTATTTCTTCCTTAGGTAAATTCCACGGTCACTTTCAAGAAATTCGTTTATGGTCTGGGTCGTTAAATGATAATACTATTGAAGAGCATGCAGCATCTCCTAGCACATATACTTACAATGTCGATCGAACTTTATTAACGACAGGAGAAGAGTCTGCTAAACCATTTGAACATTTATTGCAAAGATTTACTTTATCAGATAAAGCAATAAAGAGTGGTTCGTTTTATCAATCATCAACTCATCCTAATCAAACTATTAATACTGGATCACTTTATTTCAATGGATTTGGAAGTAATTCAGGATCAATTAAATTTGAGGGATTTGAAGAAACTTATTACACACCATCTCCTTCGTTAGGAGCTTCTAGTTTATATTCAAACAAAGTTAGAATTGAATCTGCTAGTTTAGATGTTAATAAAAGATTAAATACTAAAACGAGAATTGAGAAATCATCATTTGATAGATACTCTTTAGACTCGAATAGAGTAGGAGTTTATTTCTCCCCTCAAACTGCAATTAATGAAGATATATTTAACCAATTAGGTTATTTTGAAATTGACGATTATATTGGAGACCCGGGAGATATTTTAAATGACAATTATACAAAGCTAAATAACTTTGCAATTAATTACTGGAAGAAGTATGAAAATAGAAATGACTTCGAAGCGTATTTCAGAGCTCTTCAAATTTATGACTTTACTTTATTTAAGTATATTAAGCAGTTACTTCCTAAAAGATCAAATGCTATCGTAGGTTTAGTTGTAGAACCAAATGTTTTAGAGCGAAGTAAAGTTAAACTTCTTAATAAACCTGTAATTGAAAACTTAAAGAAAGATTTTTCATTAAGTGCAGTCAATGACGTTACAGCTTCTGCGGAATATCAAGATTTAAATGCATTAATTACTCAGCCAGTAACCGTTGCAAATTCAAGTATATTTCCTAATTTAACAGGAGTAATGAGTAGCTCATTGTCAATGACTTCTGAGTATCAATCATATACTGGTCTTATTGAAAATAACACCACAGATATTGATAAGCTAGGAACTTCATGGGTTCAGCATAGATATGTAGATAAATATAAAATAACAGAATCAGGATCTTATAAGCCTATTCAAACTACTATATACAATCAAAGAGCATTTGGACTATATTCATATACTTCTTCGTATACAGCACTTAGTAGTAGTTACTCTTCTAGTATATTACTTTCAGTTATTGGATTAACTTACTCCGTAACACCGAGTACTCCGGCGAATACCACATTAGGCTATATAACGACTGGATCTATAGATTTTCAATTTAAACTTTCTAATGCCGGGCCTAATGAAGCTGTACTGGATTTATATCAAGGATATGCTGGCACTTTAAAAGGCTCTATTAGTATTCCTCCGATCGCAAATGGAGTATTTTATATTCCAGGAGTTAATTTTACTAGCACAGATGTGTGGATCATGAATGCTAGTGCAACTGAACCGTTTACTTTACATGACGTTATAGTCACTGAGACGTTTAATTATGTTAGTAGTTCAATACAATTCCAGCCAGTAACTTCTAGTTTAGGAGATAAATTTCAAGGAACAGGATACATAAACGCTAGACGTGATGGTTCTAAATTAATAGGATCAGCAATTAATGCAAACTCAAGACAAACTGTAGACGGAGGACCTGTAGTTAAAGTAACTAAAGTAAATCCAAACCAAGTAGTATTTGCAGGTAATCAATTAACGACAATAGACAGAGCGACTTCAGGTAGAAAAACGCCGGCAATTGCTATTCAGAATATTCGTAGTACCTAAAATGTGTTTTGAATACAAACCTGAATTTTTCAATAGTATATATTTATTAAAAAGGTATAAATAAAATGGGATACTTAAACAATAGTACAATAACCGTTGACGCAATTCTTACTAAAAAAGGAAGAGAATTACTAGCTCGCGGAAAAGATGAATTTAAAATCACTCAATTTGCATTAGCAGATGATGAGATTGATTATGATTTGTGGAATCCAGCTCATCCATTAGGGTCTGATTACTACGGCGTTATCATTGAGAATATGCCATTAGTAGAAGCTAGTGCGGATGAATCAAATGTAATGCGTTACAAGTTAGTAACGCTACCAAAGAAAACAGCAAGGATACCAGTTATTCAAGTTGGTCAATCTTCAATAACATTAACATCTCCAGGTCAGCAGTCGACTATTAGTCCAACGACGACAAACTTTACTTCTGGAAATGCTACATTAGGATATACCGCAATTTTATCTAATTCAGACACCGCTACACTTCAAGTAGTTCAGCCTGTTAATGGCGGTGTTAGTCCTACAATACCAAGATTTATCGGAGACTCTGAATCAGCTCAAACAGTATCAGCAGTTGGGTTTAGCTTTAATATTATTGCTAAGCAGCAATTAGTTGCAGACTCTGTAGCTACTATCACTATTATAGGAAATGAAACTGGTGGTAGAGTAACTGTTAATTTAACTGTTAGAAAAGTACAATTAGCGACAGCTTCAAATACTTCAATAACTAACGCACAATAATTAAAAAAATAACATGGGAATAGTTAGATCACCATTAGGGGTAAATAGTTTAGCGGCAGCACCTAGACCAACCGCCGCAGCTGTAGCAAATATACAAGCACAGCCAGGAGCCAGACCGGTGCCAGCGCCAACCAATCAATTAGCAGGCGAAATTGAAACTCGTGCTCGTGCTATTGCCAATGAAATGATAGCAGTAATGGCAAGGCAATCGCAGCAAGCTTCAAGTGGAAGAGTATTTACTCGATTTGACGCTGCGTCTGATATCATTGAAAATCAAAAGACTTTTGTAACGACTGGTTTATTTACTGGTAATGCAGCTACAATGTCAATGGCTTATTCTAGCTCAGCACAGTCGACAGCATCTAAAGTATATTATTATGATATGCTAAGTGCAAATCCTGCACTTTCAACTTCTGAAGTTCAATTTGCAGTAGCTCATGGTCATAGATTAGGATCAGGATCTTCAGCAGCTGGAACGTTAAACGACTCCCCGGCAAGAGCAGTTTATTCTCAATATCGTTTGCTGTTATTAAATCCAGGAGACACGACATTTACCTTTGGTGGTGGGCAATCTTCAGATTCAATATATGCTATGAATTTCAATCGTGCACGAATTAAAGATAAATTAGATCCAGGTAACTGGCAATTAAGTTTAACTAACTTAAATGGTAACTCGTTTACAAATAATACTCACACTGGCTCGAATGTAACGCCATTAAACACTAATATTATTTCTTTAATAGACGATTCGGGTCAAGGTCAAGAAACGAATTTAACTACCGGCGGTAGAGTATTTAATATTGTATCTGGATCTATTACCGGCGGAGTTTTTAGTTCAACCGCTCCTAAATATTATGGATTAGCTTACCCTGATATGGGTATTTTAATTTTAAATGGTAACGCATTAGACGTGTCAATGTCATTTAATACAGTATCAGGTTCAAATGTAGCTGGAGATAATGCTTGGAAATTATTTACTTCAATTTCAGGAGCATTGGCGTACGGTACTCAGTATAGCTTACCAAATTTAGCATTTGCTGCACGTAATGAGGAAACAGTAACTTCAACTCACTTTTTTGTTCGAGTTAAAAATGGCGAATACAATTTTTCAAATAACCCAACATTTGTTACAGGCTCTGTAGGAGAGTTGCAACAGCCGACATTTATCGGAGACCCTAAAACTTATATTACATCAATTGGTATGTATAACGATCGTCAAGAATTGTTAGCAGTAGCAAAATTATCTAAACCAATACAAAAATCATTTAGTAACGAAGCTTTAATAAAAGTTAAGTTAGATTTTTAGTGTTACTTAAAATAAACCTATTAAATTGGCTCTTTGATATTTATATTAAAGAGCCATTTTTACATTATGGGGAAACCAGGAGTATTTAAAAGAATTGACAGTCAGGATAAGACTATCACGCCATTCAAGGTTTATAAATCTTGGAGGTATGACAATACATCTAGTTTAGACAATGATAATATTGATCGATTAGTAGCAATTAAACCTAATCTAGCATTATATTCTGGAAATAAAGTTACGTTGGATACATGGCAACGTCAATTAGACTCTTCATCACTATTAGTTAATGTAGCTAATAATAAAGAAGCGTCAATGATTTGGTATAGCTTAAATCATTTATATTATAAGAGAGCTGGTCAGCCCTTTGAAACATTTGGATATGCAGACCCACAGGCTATTGAAAGAACTATATTTAACGAAGCTTCAGTTATATCCATTCCACAAAAGAAGTTTGGAGAAGCTATTAAACCAGGCTCTGTTAAATTGCATTTTAAAAATACTCAATTAAATACCGTTACAATGTCATTATATGATGACGGTAAAGGAAATTTAATTGATTCTGCATTAAGTGCTTCTGTAGCAGGAGAAGTAGTATACCTAGGATTTAATTCATCTACATATTCTAAAACTTATTTAGATACTGTATATGATACAGGCTCGCTATTTACTAATCTTAATGAAAAAAACGAAATTAACAATATTTATGTAGATACTTTAATGCATGAGTATTTAGTTAATAGCAAAAATATTAGCATAACACCTAATCCACAGCTTAGTATTGGGCCTACTAAATGGGGCAACGCTGCTACATTTGCAGGAGAAGGTTATATTCGTTTACCAAACAGAGAAGATGTTAATTTTAAGCAAAGCCAAAATTATGCAGTTTCATTTTGGACAAATATAGCTACTACGGGTTCCGGTATAGTATCTTTATTGTCAAAAAGAACGACAGGAACAGACACTGTATTCAATTCAAAATTAGGAATATACACTACAGGAGATGTAAATTATAACATATCTCAATATCCATTTGATATAACATATAATATCGGAACGAAAACGTTATTTGCAAAGCAATCGACAGGTGCAGAGACAGTAGCTGTCTCGTCAAACCTAGCAACTACGTCATCAGCACATATATTAGTAAATAAAACAGGTTCTAGATTTGAATTGTATATAAATGGAGCTTTAGCTGACGTAGGTTTTACTCCTAGTTTAGGAAATATATACAATAATGCTGATATCTTTATTGGATCGCTAGGAATTGACAAATTCGGAAATGCGGTAAATGGAATGTATGGAGATATAGATGAATTTTTTATATTTAATAAAGGATTAACTCAAAAAGAAATTACACAATTATCATATACAGGCTCTGAAAATTTAATGGTTACTAATACCAATGCCGTAGGTAATGTATTTTATGAGCATGGAATGATTGTGCTATCAGATCCTAGACCTAAATACGGAACTTCACAATATAGACCATTCAATGATAGAGTTTATAACTATCTTTCGTCAGTAACTCAATCTGCTTATATAGACGATTTTTATTTAGAATATAATTCAACAGTAACTCTTTATGAGCATGAATATATTTGTAAATTAAAAGAAGATGAATTTAACTTTACGTCTAATCCAACAATTAGATTAGATAACAATCCAGAATCTGAAATTCCAAAACCGATAACTTCTAATAGCGAATTTGCTCCTTATATTACAACCGTTGGTTTGTATACGTCTTTTGGAGAGTTAGTTGCAATAGGAAAGTTAGGAACACCAATTAAGAAACGAGACAATGTTGATTTGAACTTAATAGTTCGTTTTGATATATAATTATATAAAATAAAGTTTATGGCTAGAAGAAATCCTTATAGTAAAAAAGCAGTCGCAGCTAAGTACGGATTCCGTAGTGGCTTAGAAATGGAAATTGACGAATCACTTAAATCTAAAGGGATAGACGGTGATTATGAAAAACATATTATTGATTATGTTAAGCCAGAGACTAAACACAAATATCATCCTGACTTCAAATTGCCTAATGGTATTTTTGTAGAAACTAAAGGAAGATTCTTAACTGACGATAGAAAGAAGCATATCTTAATTAAAGCTCAGCACCCTGAGTTGGATATTCGATTTTTATTTCAAAATTCAAAAACAAAAATTAGCAAAGCATCTAAGACTACATATGCAGATTGGTGTATTAAGTATGGCTTTAAATTTGCAGACAAGGTAATACCAGAAGATTGGTTAATATAATATTTGGTATATTGAATTAAATATACTATATTAATCAAGTATGATAAATAGTAAACTGACTAATTTAATAGAATCTGTTTTAGGTAAAGGTAAAACTACAAACAAAGGTAACATTGCACATCATTGTCCTTTTTGTCAATCTCCTAGAAGAAAATTAGAAGTTCAATCTTTAACTAATGAAAAGGGAGAAAATCCTTGGCATTGTTGGGTTTGCAATAAATCAGGAAAGAAGTTATCTACCTTATTCAAAGCCTTAAACGTAAGCCGTGATAGACTAACGGAGCTATACAGTATACTTAACATCCAACCCAAATATAACTCCAGTCAGTTCGACAGTTTACATTCAAATACGACAGTACTCGACCTGCCTAAAGAGTTTATTCCACTTTACAAACCTTCAGATACTACAGAATATAAAAATGCAATGCACTATTTACGTTCTAAAAGAAAAATTACACTATCTGAAATAGTAAAGTATAATATTGGGTATTGTGAGTCCGGAGAATATTCTAAAAAGATTATAATTCCATCGTATGATGAAACAGGAAGATTGAATTATTTTGTAGGAAGAGCATATTATGAAGCAGAATCATTTAAACATAAAAATCCAGACACTTCTAAAAATTGTGTTGGCTTTGAATTGTTTATTAATTGGACTTTGCCAATTGTTTTAGTTGAAGGTAGTTTTGATGCAATAGCAGTAAGGCGTAATGCCATTCCATTATTCGGAAAGACTATATCAGAAGACTTACGTAAAAAGATTATTGAAAATAAAGTTACTAAATTATATATTTGTCTTGATAAAGACGCTCAAAAGCAAGCTTTAGAACACGCTGAATACTTTATGAATAACGGAGTAGAAGTGTACTTTGTAGATTTGCAAGAAAAAGATCCAGCTGAAATTGGATTTGAAAGAATGTGTACGTTGATTAAGGAAACACCTGCATTGACGTTTACACAATTTATGAAATATAAATTATTTGCATAATGAATAAAATAGAAATAGGAATAGATCGAATCGAAAAGATATATCACGTAGCTGATATTCACATTCGAAATTTAAAAAGACATCAAGAATATAAAACTGTATTTGAAAGAACTGTCGAAGCTATTAAAAAGACATTAGGTCCAAACGATATTATCTTTTTAGGAGGAGATATTGTGCACGCTAAGACTGATATGACGCCTGAATTAATTCAATCAGTGCAAGAATTCTTTAAAATGTTTGCAGATATTGCTCCTACAATTTTAATTACAGGTAATCATGACTGCAACTTAAACAATATGTCTAGGTTAGATGCATTAACTCCTATTGTCAATGCACTTAATCATCCAAATCTGCATTATCTCAAAGAGTCTGGGGTATATCATATATCCGATAAACACTTTGTAGTTATGTCTGTTTTTGATAAGCCTAAAGATTTCATCAAAGCAAATAGTTTTGAAGGAGATTTTAAAATTGCTTTACATCATGGAGCTGTAAATAATGCAATGACTGACATTGGATTTAGATTACAAAATGATCATGTAGACATTGACACATTTGAAGGATATAAATTAACTTTGTTAGGAGATATTCACAAACCGGAACAGTATCTCAATGCAGAAAAGACTATCGCATACCCAGGTTCGCTTATACAACAAAATTATGCAGAAGCTTTAATACATGGAATGTTAGTTTGGGATACTGCAACTTGTAAAGCAGACTTTATAGAAATTCCAAATGACATTTGCTATTATACTTTGGAAATTGAAAACGGAATTTATACTCCATTAGCTCCAGTAGTTTTAGATAAAAAGATTCGTTTGCGAATTAAAGTTAAAAATACAGAATCAGCAGATTTAAAATCAATTATAGCCGACATTAAGTCTCAGTATAATATTGAAGAATATACAATTCAAAAGATAAATGACTTCAATCAAAATAATACACGAGTTCAGAAAATTAATATTGGAGATGTTCGAGATGTAGAGTATCAAAATGAGCTTATTACTAAATATCTAGACAATAAATTTGCATTAGATGATGATATACTTGACGGCATTCGTCATGTTAATAGAACGGTAAATTCAGGATTGCCTCATTTAGAAATTTCCAGAAACGTATCTTGGATTCCTAAGAAATTTGAATTTGCAAATATGTTTAGTTATGGTACAGATAACGTAATTGACTTTACTAATATGCGTGGAGTGTTAGGTATATTTGCACCAAATGCTTCTGGAAAGTCTACCATGCTAGACGCAATTACATATTGTATATTTGACAAATGTGGAAGAACATCTAAAGCTTCGAGTGTGTTAAATAATAAATCTGGATCGTTTAAATGTAAATTTAATTTTGAATTAGATGGGCGAGATTACTTTATTGAAAAGACAGGCACTAAAGGAAGAGGAGAGCACGTTCGAGTTGATGTTGATTTTTATTGTATAGATGATTTAGGTAATAAAGAATCTTTAAATGGAAAAGAACGTAGTGAGACAAATGATCACATTAGAAATTTACTAGGTACCTATGAAGACTTTGTGCTAACTGCATTGTCAGTACAAAATAACAATACTGGATTCATTGATATGGCTCAAAAAGATCGTAAAGACTTACTAGCACAGTTTTTAGATATTAATATATTTGAGGACTTGAATAAAATAGCAAATGAAGATATTAAAGAAGTAGCTACGTTGGTTAAGGAATATCAAAAGCAAGACTTCGCCACTCAATTATCAGGAGCATTAATTAGCATTGATACTTACTCTAAGCAACATAAAGGCCACTTAATGGATAAGGCAGAGTTAGATACTAAAATTGCAGATATTCATGAGCAGATATTAAAATTAACTTCAGATTTGGTACCAATTGATTCTTCAATTGAAAATATATTTGAATTGGAAACTTTAATATCTAAATGCAATACTTTATTAGATCAAATTAATACTCAGTTAAGTGCTAATGACATTTCACTTTCTGAAGCTATAGCTGCTGTAGATAAAATTGAAAAAGAATTAGAAAATTATAATATTGCAGAGATAAAAGCACGTATAGCTGTTTATAATGGATTGAAAAATTCAGAATTAATATTTCATGGCCAAATAGAAAAACAAAAGGCAGAGATTCGTATCAAAGAAGATAAAATGGCCAAGCTTAATGATCTTAAGTATGATGAGAATTGTTCATATTGTATGGATAATATTTTTGTTAAAGATGCTATTGCTACAAAATCTTCAATACAAGATGATAAAGAAGGTCTAGTATCTTTAAATGCTAAGCTGCAGGAAGTAGTTGATAGAATGACAGAGTTGTCAAAGTCAGTTACTGAACAAGAAACGTATTATGAATTACAAAGGAAATTAACTCAAGCTAATACTAATAAAAATGTAACTGAATCTACGATTAATGATTTAAAAACTAAACGTGGGCTAGCAGAAACTAAATTACTAGAAACGCAAAGAAAGGTTGATGAGTATTATACTAAAGAAGCTGTAATTAAAAAGAATAAAGAAATTAGAACTTCAATATCTTTACTAAATACTACGATGGATGTATTTAAAGATGAATTAAGTGATGTAAATGATTTAATTTTAACTTGTCATTCCAATTTACTAGTAGCTCAAAAAGACAAAGAAAAATCTGAAGAGTCTATTGCCAAGCTAAAAGATCTAACTCAACAATATAAATTTTATGAATATTATTTAATGGCAGTTAATCGTGACGGAGTTCCTTACGATTTAATTACCACCGCTGTACCATTCATAGAACAGGAAATAAATAACATACTAACTCAGTTAGTCGACTTTAATATCATGTTGGAAATGGATGGTAAAAATATTAATTGTTATATTGTTTATGATCAAGATAATTTTTGGTCTATAGAATTAACTTCTGGTATGGAGAAATTTATATCGTCTTTAGCTATTAGAACTGCTTTAATAAACATATCATCATTGCCTAGACCTAATTTCCTAGCTATTGATGAAGGCTTTGGAGTTTTGGATTCTAACAATTTAAACTCTATGTTTAACTTATTTGAGTATCTTAAAACTCAATTCTCTTTTATGTTGGTTATATCTCATATAGATTCCATGAGAGATGTAGTTGATAAGTTAATTGAAATTGTTAAAACTAACGGAAACTCTAAGATCTATTACATTTAGATATTTATATTTATATAAGTATCTTTACGTAATTCATGGCTAAAAAAGAAATAATTTATCAAGGACTCGCTGATTTAAATGTATTAGTCGAAGACAATTCTGTATCGTCACCTGATTATTTTAGAGTTACGAACATACCTTCCGAATTCTTTTCTGGTAGGAATATTTTAAAGTTCAAAGGCAATCCTAATTTATTCAATGAAGGGTCGCCTGTTTATATAGAGGTATTAGATTATAACGGAGAGCCAATTTATTATGAAATTGGTTTAGATAATGAATCAGAATCGCAAGCTGCTGTAATTACGGTATTTGTAAATCAAGATACAACTCCTGGAAATGGTCTTATAACAATTTGTGGAACTGCTTCAAGAGATGCAGCTGGCAATTTTTTAAATACGGAATTAATTAATGTACGTTGGTCAACTCCTGTTTATATAGATCCTTCTAAAGGAAATGACGCTGAAATTATATTTGAATCTTTACCGACAGCTACAATAGCAGCTTCAACGGGGTCATATACCAATTTAGGATATTCCAATGGAGTAAGAATACTATCACACTCCGTAAGTGGTTTAGAGTATTACTATTACAATAATACACCAGTTTTAACTACTAGCTCTTTAGCAGGAGCAGGATTCAGCGGTTCTGCATTAGCAGCTACCGTTTCAATTCCATATACTTCTATTAGCTCTGTTTATCCAGGACCTCAAGGTACTGTGTCAGCATCTTTGGTATTTACATCAAGTATTAGTTCATTTAGTGGAGAAGGTATTGCATATTTAGCAGAACCGTTAATATTTCCATTGGTAAATAGCAATTCAGACTATGCTCCAACTTATGCAGCATTAACAGCTACAATTACTTACGAGCAGTCTGCTTCGCTAGCTTCTGCAACGACTCAAAATACATTTAATGTAGCTACGGTATTCTTTACAGGACTTCAGCCTCAAATAGGAGTTGTTAATAAAATTAGATCGTATGTAAAATCTTCAGGAGTAGGAGAATATGTTTTATCAAATGAAACTGATATATCAGAGCAGGCTGATGAGTTAGGATTTACAGCAGATGTAGTAACAGCTTCATTTGCATTACCAACAGTACATCGCAATGATAGATTAGATTTCAAATTTGAATTTGTCAATCCTGTAGGGTTAGTTTCCGCACAGTATGTAGAACTTTTAAATAATTTATTTTTAGGAGGTAATACTTACATAGGAGGTAATGACAATTTGCTAACAGGATCTTTATTTGTGGCAGGAGCTACAGGTACTGGTGTTGAAATTACTGGTAAAGCTCAATCAGCAATGGTTAGGTCCTTAGGATATCAAGGGTTTCAAAATGCTATTACAAACAATGGAGGAGCTTTCTCTGGATTTGTAATTTACTCAGGTTCTGTGCAACCTATTTTAGGATCAACAGAATCATATAGTGGAGTAGGATTGGAATTGGTAGCTAACTCATCATCTTATTTCAAATACGCATCTGCAAATGGAGGTTTAATTGACATTAAAACAAATTCATTTTTCTTAGGAAGTAACGCAACGTTTATTAGTGGTTCCGATGGAAATATATTAATATCAGGATCAAATATTAAAATTAATACTCCTTCATTTTTATTAGGGGTTAAAGGAGTTCTTTCTTCTAGCTACGTATCAGGGAGTGATGGTAAGTTAGAAATGTACTCTAAAAAATTTATATTAACTACATCAGGTACAGTTACAGCATCAGGAGTATTTGTACCTAAAGCATTTTTCTTCTCAGGCGGTACTACATTTGCTGGAGGTGATATTGGATATGGGGACGGAATACGACCTATGATTGAACCTGATAATGTTTGGGTAGATGCCACAAATATTGGAAGATGTGTGCATCCAGCAGACCCGACAGAATATTCATATGCACTTAGTACAGCGAGTACTTCTGGAGCTGTTTTTAAAACAGTGACATTTCATACCATGGCCAATGAAAGGCTATTTACAGTAGCTTGTCATTATAAAGCTGCTATAACTGGCACGACTACCCATTATATGACAAATGGCGGCATATTTGCTACGATATATTATACTCAATCTGGCTCTGTAGCAGCCACCACACAGTCAGGTACTTATGATGCTGGCTGGATAGTATCCGGTTCTGCTACTGGCACTAGCATAATCCCTAATATGTCATTTGCTCAATCTGTGGGAAGTACATATGAAAGAGTAGTTACTGGTAGGCTTTTAGTACAATTAACAATACCTCAACAAATTGCAAAGTTCGGAGGGCAAATGCAAATAAGATTTGCGTTTAGAACTGGCGCGTTCTTTGGAACGCCAACTGTTACTTTTTTTGCTAAGTATATAGAAGTTATGGCAGGAAGAGATATAGGTCTTAACTTTAAAGATTTTACGATAGGAAGCCCAGAGTATAGTTCTATCGGAGCAGCACCACTTCCGCCTTCAGACTTTATTCCTATAGATTAATACTTAGTATTAAAATAAATAAACAGATATTTATTACAAAAGATAGAAATGGCAATTTCAAATTTAACAACCCAGTATATATCCGCATCGTTTCAGAACTTAATGCAAGTGTCTAGTTCCGGTCAGATATATAATGGTACAGGAACGCAAGTAACTAATTTAGTACTTACTTCAGTTACAGCTTCAATTAATGGATTAATTAGTTCAGCATCGACAGCTATTGTTGCAAATACAGCAACTTCTGCATCGTATGCTTTGACAGCGTCTTATGCACTATCTGCAGCAATTGACGTATCCAATTTGGCTACTACGGGATCTAATACATTTATTGGAAATCAAAATGTAACTGGAAATGTAAGCGTAACAGGAACGTTAACTGCTAATACATATATATTATCTTCTTCCGTAACTAGCATGACAATTGAATTTGCATCTGGGTCAACGGCATTTGGAAATACTTCAGACGATACTCATACAGTTATAGGCAGCGTAACTGTAACAGGTTCATTTTTAGTTTCCGGGTCTTCAACATTTAGAAATATAGGACCTGCTCAATTTACAGGATCAGTAATTTCCACTCAAGGATTTACGGGATCATTATCAGGGACTGCAATTTCTGCTTCATACTCTGTGATTGCTGGAACTGCTTTATATGTAAGAGGTCAGGATGTAGACGGAGCAGTTGGCGATTCAGACAGATTAGGTACTAGAAACGCAGCGGATTATGTTTTAAGCACTGTGCTAACAGGTTATGCAACTACTAGCTCACTAGCATCTGCGTCTGTTGCAACAGCTTCATATATCAACCCAACCTTTATATCTGCATCAGCAGCTGCATCAGGATTTGGAAGTGGAACGGGAGGAGGAAGTGGAACTGTAAACACAGGTACCTCAGCAAAATTAGCTTATTATCCTGGAACAGGTACGACAGTTGACGACGCTACTAATTTAGAATATGATGGTACGAACCTGCAATTAGTGAGTACGGCACAGATAGGATTTGCCACAACTCCAGGAACTATATATTTTGGAAGTTTTGGCTCTCCTACTTACGGTCGAGTAGGATTTTCTGTGCCTGGCGCTGCAGTAATGGTAATTGATTATACTAACGTTAGAGCTGGCTTCGGAGGAACTACCAACTTAATTTCCTCAGCTCCATCGGGCTTGGTCGAAATTCAAGGTAAAGCAAATGAAATTCAATTACTAGTAAAAGCTAATAGCACTCAAACATCACGTAACATATTTGAAGTACAGAAATCTAATGGCTTTAAATTCCTTACCTTAGACAATAGCGGTAAAGTGGCTATTTCTGGATCTTTAGGAGTAACAGGTGGAATAATTGGTTCATTGCAAGGAACAGCTACGACAGCTTCTTATATTGATCCGGCTGTCATAGTCACTGCAGTAACTGAAGCTGGCTTTGCAAATACAGGATCTATCGGATCGGCTATTACGTCGGGTACAGATACGGATGCATTAACATCAAATACTTTTTATACAGTCGATTCAACTTCAGGAGCGATAAATATCACACTTCAAGCAAATGTAGTAGGAGCTGAATTTACATTCTTTGCTACTAATTTAACCAATGACATTGCATTTGCTGCTGGCACAGCAACTATAATATCAGAAGATAGCTATTTGAAAATAAATAAAGTGGGTTCGGCAGTAACGGCTAAATATTACGCAACTGATAAAGTTGCATTAATAGGATCTTTAAAAGCATAATAATATGATAATAGGAGTAGCAGCATTGGCAGGTAAAATATCTAGAGACAGGCAAATATCATATTATACAATTAATGGGTATTTTGCTGCCGAGGCAACCGAATTTTGTGCCAATGGCAGTACTAACGCGACATTATATACAGCAACTTCACAAGGCACTGTCGCAACTGCGTATGCAAATAACGTGTCAATATTTAAAGACACTGCGTTAACGGATCTTCATAACCCTGGAGTATATGCTGATACGCCTGGCAGACAGAGAGGCGACACAAGTTATGAATGGAGTGGTACCGCGTGGGTTAGGTCAAGTACATGTCCTTAATTAAAATTAAATCATGATAAAAAATATAATAGCAATATATCCAGGTAGGTTTCAGCCTTTTGGCCAACACCACGCAGCGGCATTCAAATGGCTTCAAAAAGAGTTCGGAGCTGCTAACGCTTACATCGTAACGTCAAACGTCGTACAACCCCCAAAGAGCCCTTTTTCTTTCAAAGATAAGCAAGACATTATAAGACATTATGGCTTTGACGATCGACTTGTACAGGTAAAGAATCCATATAAATCGGAGGAGATTTTATCTAAATTAAATCCTAAAGACACTGCAGTAGTGTTTATGGTAGGAGCAAAAGATATGGCAGAAGATCCTAGATTTAAAATAGGAAAAAAAGTTAGTGGCGGAGACTCATATTTTCAAGATTATAAAAAGAATAAATCAAGTCTTCAAGGATTTGATAAACACGGATATTTAGTAGTAGCTCCTCACGTTCAGATAAATATTCCTGGATATGGAGAAATGTCAGGTACTACATTAAGAAAAGTTCTAGGAGCTAAAATACCTAGAGATAAAAAAATTAAACAATTCAAAGATATATTTGGCTGGTACGATAAAAAGACTGCTGATATGATATTTGATAAATTAGAAGTAATGAACGAATCAAATTTATTTTCCAAACAATGGTGGAATGAATCTTTAGAATTAAATGAAGCGCTTTCCATGAATGAATTGAAAATGAAATTTAAAAAATTCATCGCAGCTTTGAAACAGGAAGGCACAGAAACCAAAGAAGCTTTTTCTTTATTAGCAAAGGCAGCAATGGGTAAAATAGAATTAACAGATGTTCAAAAAGCCGAAATTGGAGAGCAGATGAAAGACGTTTTAAAGGCTATTGGATTAACTACCATAGCCATTGCACCAGGAGGTATAATCGCAGGGTTTTTAATTAAAATGATGAAAGCAGAAAGATATATTACTCCTTCAGCTTTTATGAAAGAAGATAAAAAGGATAAAGACGATCCATGTTGGTCAGGATATCGTCAATATGGAATGAAAAAGAAAGGATCTAAAGAAGTTCCAAATTGCGTTCCAGAATCTGTGTCTGAAGGCTCTATGTCTCCAGAGCAATTAAAAGCTCATAATGAAAAAATTGGCAAGCTTAAAACATTTTTAGATTCTAATATTGGTCGTGAATTTGAATATGACTTCAATGTATTTTCTAAAACAGTATTTGGAGTTAAAATGCCTACTCAAGAATCTATTTTAAAAGAAGGCGGAGCCGGAGGACACATGGCACACCCATTTAATATTGATTCAGTAAAAACAGGAAAAGATTTAGTAACTGTATTTCAGCAATCTGTAAATTATTTAAAGAAAGGTCCAGCGTCTGTTAAAATAGATGGAGTTAATGCTTCTATTCGTTTAATTACGTTAGACGGTAAAAAAGTCTTTGTAATGGATAGAGGTTCTAATAAACCATTAGATGTTAAAGGAATTACCAAAGCAGAATTAACAGATAGATTTGGAGCTGGTCATGGAATGATTGTAGTAGGCGGAAAGGTATTGGATATTTTTAATGATTCAATATCAGCTTGCACTCCAGCATTGAAAAAGCTAGGGTTATGGGATAATCCAAATATTTTATTTAATATAGAGTATGTAGCAGGTTCAACCAATGTGCTATCTTATAATAAGAATTTTCTAGCAGTGCATGGCTTATTAGAAATAGAGCAAGTAACTCCAACTAAAAGAGCTACTAAAGAAAAGCCAGCTAACAAAGCTGCAATGCAAGATTTACTAAATAATCTAGCTCCAGTAGCTAATAAAAATGGCTATGAAGTTTTAGGATCTATTCCAACTACATTGAAAGGAAATCCTGACTTATCTGGAGAATTAAATAAAAAATATACAGTGTCTAGAACAGCTGCTGAAAAAGAAACTAAAACTCTTTCTCAATGGTTAGCAAAAGCAAAAGTTCCAGATGTAACTATTAAGACTGTCGACGGTAAAACGATATCAGCTTTATCCAAAGAAGTTTTAATTAAAATCACAGATGGTATTCCATTAAGTGAATTCGTAGCAAATCCTAAAGACTTTCAAGCTGCAATAGATGGATATATTATTTATTTAGCTACTATGAAGTTAGGAGATGCTGTATTAGCTAAATTAGATTCTCCATTAGGCCCTGTTTCCGAGCATGAAGGAATTGTAATTAGAGATAAATCAATTTACTCTAAACCATTTAAAATTACCGGAAAGTTTATCTTAGGCGGTTTAGCTAGTTCTTTTAAGAAGTAGATAATTATATATAAAAGTTATGGCAAAATTACAAAATATAAGAGCAATCCGACAAATGTTAGATGGCACTCATAAAACTCAAACCAAACAAACTATTGGGTTTGCAGGAGGTAAGGGTATTGAACAAAAACGTGAAGTTGGAGAAACTTGGACAGACGTTCATGGAGTTGAGTGGGAACAAAGAAATGGGTTTAAAATTCAAAAAGGTAAACTTGATGAATTGCGTGAAATGCTAGCAAAAACAAAAATGCCTGCAGTATGCCCTAAATGTAACCAAGCAATGACAAAGCGTTTAGATAAAAAGTTTTGGGCATTAGAAAAGCATTGCTTTGATTGTCAAGTAGAATTTGAGCATAATCTTCGTATTGAAGGAAAATATGAAGAGTATGAAAAGCAAAGAATGTTAGCTAATGCAGAGAATTGGTTAAATGATGCAGAAGCAGAAGCTAGAGAATTAGCAGCTGCGTTTCGAAATCCATTGGCATTTGCCAATTCAGACGGTACCATTGAAAATTGGTCAGGTGGGTTGACAGGTGATGAAATGGCTGAAAAGATTGAAAATGAATTTGAGTTATTTAAAGAAAATTTTATAAGTAAATTAAAAAACGATTTATATGAATCCAAAAATATCGAAGGAGCTAAAGAAAGCAACTGAAGAACTTCAAGCTAAGATGCTTGAAATGCAAGCCGAAGAAACTAAAATGCTTAAACTTAAAACTGCATTTGTTAATGAAGCTGATCCCGTTAAGCGTGAGCAATTAAAAAAAGCTTTAATCATGCAACACAAAATACTTAAAACTGTAGAAGCAGCTGCTGACAAAGCAGATGTTAATTTCCATAGTATTTTATCTTCCGAGCCTGAAGAAGATGTTCAAGACTTACTTGATCATAAACTTCAAGAGCATGTAGTTCGAATGAGAGTTCGTAGAATAGTTAAGGAATCTATCAAATCGCTTAAAAGAAAGAAATAATGATTAAGTTAAAAGATCTATTAAAATTAAAAGAAGCTGCAGAAACTGAAAAGCCAGAATACTCTGAAGAAGCTGTGTTTAAATTCTTTGGTAAGAATAAAGCTAAGTTGAAAAAATGTTATGAAGATGACAACTGGGATGAGTTTTACGAATTAGCATTTGATGAATTTTCAGAACAAGATCAAGATGTAGTTGCAACTGCTTTAAATAGAGCAGCGACTATGGAAGGTTGGTTTGATAATGAAACTGAAGATTATAGACAATCCGAAGCTGAATTGGATATGATGGCTAATGGTACTAAGCAGCAACAAAAAGGTGTTGATACTGCAGACTATGATAAAAAAGCAAAGATGCCAAAAACTTCTCCAACAGATTTAGTAGTAGGAGATTTAAAGAAGCTTAAAGAATCGAAAAAAAAAAGTATCTGAAGTCGAAGAGCTAGAAGAAGCTGAGTATAAAGGTAGAAAAGTAAAATTAGGTAAACCCTTTTATACTCCAGGAGGTCCTAGAAAACGAGCTGTCTATGTTAGAAACGACAAAGGCAATGTAGTTAAAGTAGGCTTTGGCGAACCGGGAATGAAAATTAAAAAAGATAAAGAAGAGATGGGAATGTAAAGAATTTCATATCTGTAGTATAATAAAAGGGTAGGTCTAGGTTAAAAGGTGTTCCTTATTGTATGTGTCAGGTTGTATTGTTACTGATTTGTTGCATTTTACCACTATAACATTTCCTAATGTGCATTATCAGTTAAAATGTGACTAAGCTGTCACGGATGTAAGTCATGTACACTGCAAGACTGCAATGCTATCTTCCAAAAAAATAGAGAGCAACGGCTAGTATTATATTTGTGCTATATATACAGTGCATATAATATTTATTGAGCTTGTTTACACATCCATACATAAAATATAATTAAACAAGGTGAAACTAAAAATGTAATGGGGGTTGCATGCACTGTACTTACAAAATGTTCAGCTTGAATG